>BGPR01048271.1:0-11591 GCA_013235015.1 Araneus ventricosus | reverse complement strand
TGAGAAACATTCAATTTTCATTTTGTATGGTTGCAACTGAAATTTTGTGAGGTACCACATTTGGTGAGTTATCGCTTGAAAAAAAATTACACCGTACCGTAGTGTGTATCTCTTAGATATTGCGACTAACGGAGTGTTAAAAGAACCACATTTTAGCCACTGTTCTTTAGAACATATTCTTGAACCCATTTCCCTGTTTTGTTTTTTGATTCTGATGTGGCACCATATGACACCTTTTGTGGGAAACTCAAATGTCTCTTGAATACGATAGTATGCACTAAACTGATTTTATTTCCATAAAGAAACACTGGATTTGAAGTGTGGTTTTAAAAATTTATTTCACTGCCGTTAACATTACCATGAAGATAATATTTATGGTGTGGAAATAAAACTTAATGCATTCTGGGATTGTTCTGTCCTGCGTGTGAGAGAATGTTTCTTTATATATTTCCATGTCATTGGAATGCATGAAAATCCACCGTTCGCTTGTATTTATTTATATACGCTCCACGACATCACACACGCGCCAGTCTTTATCGAATATATTCCTTGGCGTAGGGTTGGAGGAAAATATTTTATTTGGCGCTATTATTATTTTTTATCCGCTTAAGGGAAAGTAAAAAATGGAACTTGGTCGAAATGCATCTGGGAGATAATGAGATGATCCGCCTTGTGAGAACGTGGTGACGCAAAACATAGCTTCAGGTCTGTTAGGTTTTAAAATCACGGCATTTGCATTCTTCTGTTAGCAGAGTAAACATTGCACTCCACTCTTCCATATGTATTTGGTGTCTGTTTTTCTGCTTTTGGGTACGTTGAAACGGTTGGTAAAAGATTGGAACGGGGTTCGATTTTGCGCGCAGCTTGTAGGAAAAGAAGCTCCATTTGTAGCAAGTTTTTTTGGGAGTATTTTTCCGTATTCACCAGCAAATCCGTTCCGTTTTAGATTTAAACTTCCGTTCCAAACTTGGAAAGTAAGTCGTTTGTGTCACACTTACATAATGGAACGTTTTACGAATGAGCGTAGAATGAATTATGTGTAGATTTGCCATAATTATCAAGCATTGATACGGGATGTTTAAGTGCTAAATAAATAAAACATGAAAAAAGTTGGTAGGTAATGGTTTATTTTACTCTGATAAAAACCAATAAAGTTTAAGCAATCTAATAAAATGAACATGTAGAATAAGAAAAAAGATGCGAGGCTAATCCTTTTTAGCCCAGTCATATTTTTAAGTTGATTTTACTTTCTTAATTATATCAACTTCTTCTTTCAAATAATTAATAAAATTAGGCGCAAGTCATTTTAAAATTCTAATGACGCAGTGTTTAGGGAGAAAACGGGACAAATAGTAATACAGGACTCAATGGTGAAATACCGTGACAGTCCCGTACAGCTTACCTACAGTCCAGTACGATGCTTACAAGTGGAATTTTATTATCAATTTTTTCATAAATTCCTGATTAGCTGGAGTTTTGAAATTGTGTACGCATATGAATTCTCGATGACTATACGTTATTTTAATATATCCAAAACCTAATTATCAATTAACCTATTAATTTAATAACTAGTGTTTCGATTTTTTTAAATTTCTGTTAGGCGAAATTTTCTCTTGTTCTCACTGCTAGTTTTAATTGGCCATTTTTAAATCATTGCTTTTCTAAAAACTTTTTTGTTTTTCCCCTGATGAATCACTTTCCACTTGTGGTTAGTTAAATTTTGCTGGATGGACAAATAATAATCTAATTAAACCTTAAAAATGCATGTTAGCGCTTTTTTAAAAATTTCAACTGCCTCCCCTCAAATATCCTTTTCTAAATTATACCTGGTGGATCTTGCCTTGTGATCTCACGAGAGCAAAGACTTTTCTAATTAATTAATGAAATAATTTTCTTTTTTCAAAAATGAGGAGTCGTGTTTCATTTCATGTCAAGCAGAGTATTATTTTCTCCTGCATGAGACTTACTATTTTTTATTGGCTATTTTTTAAAGTAATTATTAGTTTGAGAATGAATATAAGAAAGCAAAATTGCAAAATCATGATGATGAGTCATGCTGAATATCATTCTATCTATCAAGTTGCGTGAAGCGTTATTAGTTGCTTTTCACTCACTTTTTCCTTTTTACATAACTTAATTTGCCTCATTTTATAGAGGTGGAATTTTTTTTATCAATTTTCCACACATTCTTGATGCGCTGGAGTTTTGAAATTGTGTACATATAAGAATTCTCGATGACGATACGCTAATTTAATATTTTCAAAACGTAATTATAAATTTACGTATTAATTCGATTAAAATTTGATTCCATACAAGTGGCACTACCTGATATTGAATTTCAGGAAAAAAATTGATTTTAAGAGTCCATAATCTTCATAATAATGAAATACAAATTACAGCCTAAAAAGTATAGAATAATTAAATGAAAAAATACTTTTAGTTCACTAATTAAAGTGTGTTTTAAAACCGTTTTCAATTTATTATTTTTTTTAGTTGCTTTTGAAAAACCATATCTCATATACCGAATTATATATTCTCAAATACCGAAGTAGAGTAAAACCTCGATTAACCGTCACCGTCCGTAGGGCTGTGCCGGATAACCGAATAACCGAAATCTCTTAATACATACGTAGTACAGTAAAGTGATTTTACTGCTGCCTTGGGACGAAAATAAAAATGAAATCCATTAAAAGTGCATAATAACATGCATTGTATTTAATTTTACAAAGCGATCAATACAAATTCAATATAAAAGTAGTAATGTACAAAAACATATTGTAATACTATAAACCAACGTTTAAAAGCATACGTTAACGTTTTTAGACGATGGCGGGTAACAGAAACTGATGGTTAAAGCGTATATCACATGGAGCGCTATCGTACGCTGTTTCCGTCAGCATGAGCGCAATGCCACTCACCAAAAAAGTTTGTAGCACGTGACCGGTCAGACAGGAAGACGGAAATCGTGGGCTGTATTCAACCGGCTTGAAAATGCACTCGATGCTGACGGAAAATTTTTTAATATTTAATGCTTTCTACTTTTTCGTGCACTAATTAAAACTCTTTTTTAAAAACCCTTTTCTTTATGACGCAGAAATTGAAAATCAAAGGTTAAGAAAAATATATAGTCTTAGACACGACAGTTTTTAATGTTTCATTCTTCTCTTCTTAATTTTGTCTGCAAAGTCAATTCAGATTTTAACTTTTCAAAGTTAGGGCTTAATTCACTTGGCTAGGATCCAAATGTCGCCAGAGTAAACTCATTCGCCCATCACTGTCCAATTGTCCTTACAAACTACGTCCGTAATATAAAGATCAAGTGATATCTGAAATCACCTCAATTTTGCTTTAAGACTGATAACATCTCTGAACGGTTAGCGAAGTTTTTATCGATGAGAAATCGGAGAATTGTGATAAATGGCACCAATTCGAAATGAATATTCGATAGACTTTTCTTTCCAGTCGAAAGGAAACAATTTTCTCCCACTTCGTTTTCTCTGTGTAGAAGAAATGGGTGAAATAAATTCACCCAGTCGCGGTTATTGCTTTATTATATTAAATATAGCGGAGAAACTTTGATGCTTTTAGAATTGCTGAATCCATAATTCTGCCATTTCCAACAAATAATCCTAATAAATGCAGGAAGAGAAATTCTTTTTTTTTTCTGCATGTGTTTGTGGAATCCCTTGGAGAAATATTTGTTTCCATTTGGAGGATCGCTATTTCCCGTCGGCCGGAATTCTTTATTATCTGTGTAATCCTACATCCCACAGAGAGGATGGAATTTCTGTTCTGTCCCTCACAAAAGGAATTGCTGTCGTCAGCCCCTCGCTTCGCTGGATCTCTGGAGACGGACGGACAGATCTAAGAATGCCGTCCTGCATGAATTGATTCGCACACTTTTTCAAAGAGATTATTTTATTTATTTTCTGCAGTCCCCCCCCTCCTCCAAAGTTTTCTTACTTATATAATCTGCTTAGAAAAGGCATGGTGTCCCTATTAGCACAAGATATTTTCCGATATCTCAGCGATATTGCTACGATATTCCGAATGCTGCACAACATCGTAAAGATATCGTATCAATATTGTACAGCATCTTGTGCTAATAGGGGTGTTGTAGTCAGTGGCGGCTGGTGACCTCAGAAACAAGATGTTCTGCAAAAGTTTTATAGACGTAAGAAATTTTGTGCTGATTGTTTTGGTATATAATGATGATATGCTAAAAATTGATAGTCCTTTATTTATAAGCAAAAAAACTGGAAAAAATATCTTTGTTTTTTGGCTATAACTAAAATTACAACAAAAATTCCTAGTGGCAAATCTCAGAATCGTAATCAGTACCCGAAAAAACATAAAGAAGCAAAAAATTACAACTCCTCCAGAATTGGATGTAAAAAAACGACTGAATTACTGAGAAAAAGCGAAAAAGAGCCAAATGAGGAAGTCGCGCCAAATGAGAGATGAAAAAATGCAGCTCAAATGAATGTAATTTCAAGCGGAGAAAGGGTTGCTTTTCTCCCGCTTCGCGTTGCTCTTTACGTTAATATTGGATCCGTAAGAGGGAAAAACGTGATGCAGCTGTGGTCTGTCTCTCTCTTAATTCTTGATTGATTTTCGATCTTCTTTGTTACTCTTTTGCCATTTCCGTTGATCACTGAATTCTCAAAGTGGAAAAGTAAGCCAATTAGAATTTTTAAAAAAATACTATCTTTTAAAATATTTTCAGGGGAGGGGAATGCAGCTCCTATGAACGAGCCACCACTGGTCGTAGTGTTGTGTTGGGTTCTGTTTTAATGGAGTGGTGTTTCAGCATAGGAATTGCGGGATTTTTAAATGTCACATGCAATTGGTTAGGAGGGGTGAAACATGTCTTGGTTGCACGGATATAAACCCGTAGTTGAAGTACAGTCGGACCTCTATTTAACGAAGTCGCTAAATCCCGAAAAAAAGTTCGTTATATGGAAAATTCGTTAAATAGAGATTCACCTTTTAAAATACTTTAAACTACACAAGACAGATTTTAAATTCGTAAACACTAAATATTATTATTAAAAAAGTAATTAATCACTCCTTTATTTTGTAAATTAATATCTATTTGTTTTATATATCTTACCCATCAAAAAGAAATCTGCAAGGAAAACCAGAATAAAACAAAACGTTGCCCGGGAATACACAGTATTTTCAATTTAAAAAAAATAATTTTATATTAAAATTAATGAATTTTAATGACATTATCGCATTTATTTCAACTAGTAATTTTAAGCATGCACTGCCACATGCATCCTTAAATTTAATTACTGATAAAGTTCGAAGACACGGGACAACTCCATTGAGGGTGAAAGGGGGATATTGAAAGTTTTTCTAGTGAAGTGGACAGTGGGGGAGGGGGTAAAAGTTGCACCTCTTGGATGAAATGAAAAGAATGACTGCTATCGATGAATTAGGAGACTGGTCAACTCAGTTCAAGGTCATTGATCACCACAAATTGTGTTAAAAGAAAGAATAAGTTTGAAATGTTCAGAAATATGGAGAGAAAAAATATTGAATCACAAGAAAAAGTTCGTTAAATAGAGAATGCGCTTCGCTATTTGGAGGATATTTTACAAAGAAATTCGCAAAATGTTCTTGGTTCCAAGGAAAAGTTCGCAAAATAGAGGTTCGTTAAATAGAGGTCCGACTGTAGATAATATTCTGTATAGAATCCACGTTTTCCACGAAAAATCTTGCGATGAAATTAAAAATTCGTAATTTTTCTTAGATAATCCCTCTCCTTACTTCAAAATGACGCTTGATTGAAGACGGGCATTCTTTTTAAGTGGACATTGTTGTGCAATTAGGAGCCAAACAACCATTTAAAAATTTCGAGTTTTAAGTACCTGGGTCTACGTAGTTTTCCCTGCAAATTCGAACCAACTACAGTATGTTGCACTTCAGACTGCGAAATTTGCAAAATTCATTTTGAAAAATGTAGCATCAGAATGTTTACTTTCTCGTATACGAAGCGTAGAAAGACAAAGTATTTTAATCGTCAAAAAATTTTAACTCGAGATTTTGATGAATTCCACGTTTCATACCTCTCAAAGTTCGAAATACGCATTTTTGAAATTATTTTTGTTTGTCTGTGAACACGATAACTAAAAAACGGAACGAAGTTGATACGGAAGTTGAAACGGACTGTCTTAACACCAAAATTGTAGATTTCTGCCAAATTCGGACGAAATCCGTCAACGGGAAGTCTTTCTGTCTGCCTCTCCGCGTGCACGGAAACACGATAACCCAAAAAACGGAATAAAGTTGACTGTCTTAACACCAAAATTGTAGATTTCTGTCAAATATGGACGGAATCCGTTAACGGGAAATCTTTCTGTCTGTCTTTCCGCGTGCAAGGGAACACGATAACCCAAAAAACGATGAAAGCTAGATAGAAAAAATTTGTCAGTTTTATCTTGTAGAAGTGTATCGAATTTCGACCAAATCCGTCAAATGGTTGACTGTCTATTGATGTGTCAATTCGAGGGTATGTGAACGCTAAAACTGAAAAACGCAACAATCTAGATCAGAGGTTCCAAAGTTGTGGTACGCGTACCCACGGAGGTACAGTTGGGATACGCGAACTCAGAGTCGGTAATGGCGGACACAAGAAATCATAAGGGTGAACTGATACTATTGTGAAAATGGAATAAAATGTAAAATCAAAAATAAGTCCTGCAAATATTTTTAATTCGAGTCATTTGACTCTTAAGCTTGCCTAAGCCCTTAACATTATTGATAAAAGTTTCTTTTCATAGACGAATGGTTAGAGACGAAGGGATATGAAAGTAGGGGGTACACGAAAATAAAAATACGAATCAAGGGGTACGCGAGGAAGAAAAGATTGGGAACCTCTGATCTACCAGATAAATATGGCATAAGGTATTGTCATCGAAATTATAAAATTGAGTAAATTATTAGAGCCATTAGCCAAAGGGAGGGCGTCCAAATGCATCACTGTACTGTTCGTCGAAGACATCTGTATTTCAAAATGTTTACTTTGGATTTGGTTTCTTATTGCATAACTGCGTGACCGAGACTTAAGACCGAGCTTCGAATTTTTACCTGTTCTTCAATGAGAGCTCGATCGATGGCTCGAATATCTTCCCTCAGAAGAACAAAAATTAATTCTCATCTCTGTACTACTGCTTAATTACTTTCTCTGTACTACTAAGCTGTACACAAAACGGGCCATACTGTGTACATATAGGAAAAGAGAACTCTCCTCCTTCTTTTTGTAGCGTCCTTCGTAGTCACCCGTATTTCAAAACGTGTCCTCCGGAGTTGGTTACGTTTTGAGAAAGTCGAAAGACGAGAAACTGTCCCTCTTCTTCTTGTAGCGTTCTTCGAAGACACCTGTATCTCAAAATGAAGCTGGTTACTTATTGCATAACTGCGTCTAAGTTATTAACCACTTCGGGCTAAAGATCGAGACTCGAATTTTTACCTGTGCTTCAATGAGAGTGGATCGATACCTCGAATATCTTCCATCATAAGAACAAACATTAATTCTCTTCACTGTGCTACTATTTAATTGCCTTCTCTGTGCTACTAAGTTTTGCACGAAACGCGCCATAGTGTGTACGTATACGAAAAAGTCGCTATGTCGAAAGACGATTTACTCTTCCTCTTGTTCTTGAAGACGCCTGTATCTCAAAATTACTCGTCAACTCGATGGCACAATAATGGTGGTGTGGCTCTTTGGGCCCACTTCCGATGACAGGTCGTACCCCGGTAAAACGGGGGGTTGTTGCATGAGCCGCTCGTAATGGGGCTATTATACAGGAACCACAGTGCCTGACTATCTATTGCTGCGGCGTGTCTTGTTCTTAGGCAGGGCGGGGTGTTGTTCTTTGTGGCTTGTGTATCTCAAAATTAAGCTGGCTACTTATTCTATAACTGCGTACAGGTTATTAACCACTTCGGGCTGAAGATCGAGACTCGAATTTTTACCTGTGCTTCAATGAGAACGGATCGATGGCTCGAATATCTTCCCTCAGAAGAACAAAAATTAGTTCTAGTCTCTGTCCTACTGCTTAATTATCTTCACTGTTCGACTAAGCTGTGCACAAAACGGGCCATACTGTGTACTTATAGAAACAGAGAACTCTCCTCCTTCTTTTTGTAGTGTCCTTCATAGTCACATGTACCTCAAAACGTGTCCTCTGGAGTTGCTTACGTTTTGATAATGTCGAAAGACGAGAAACTCTCCCTCTTGTTCTTGTAGCGTTTTTCGAAGACACCTGTATCTCAAAATGAAGCTGGTTACTTATTGCATAACTGCGTCTAAGTTATTAACCACTTCGGGCTAAAGATCGAGACTCGAATTTTTACCTGTGCTTCAATGAGAGCGGATCGATACCTCGAATATCTTCCTCCAGAAGAACAAAGATCCCAAGAAAGAAGGAAAGAGGGGGGACCTCGTGGCGCTGAGCCCACGTGCAAAAGGTTGCTTTGCCGATCGATTGACGCCCCAGTACATGTCGCTGGATATCGAACACAAAAATGAAAAGTGGCCTCGAAATATGCGACTTTTTAGTATCTTCTTCTCCTGCCTCCCCCCCCCCGTTGCCATTTCATCCCGAATGGCCTACATTGAGGAAAAAGACTTTTAACGGGATCCGTGATTTTGCCCTTTAGGTGCTGAAAAAGTTTCCTGAAAGAAACTTCATTGCATAAGCAGCTAAGCGAGATAAAGAAAAAATTTTCTTCTCCCATCCCTTTTTCATTTTTTAAGTTGCTTTGAGAAGTTTATTCTGCGAGAGTGCTTTAAATTTTGTCTTGTGGTAGGAAGTATTTCTCCTTAAATGACACTTGTGGGTAAAATTATCGTATCTTGCGCGTAATAGCTCTTCTTGTCAGCTATATGTTGGACGAACTTTAATTCATTCTCCACAACCACGGTAAATGGTATCATTAACTTCAGCATTTCAAAAAGTTTACTTTGGATAGATAGATGTTCATTATGTTTAATAACTCATGTTTAAATACTTATTTAACTAAATGATCCTCTATAAGTGTACATTCCCAATTTGGAATTCAATATTTTTAACGATTGCAGTTTTGAATTTGTTGATAGTATTTTATGAATATGTTGAGAGGAAATGAATGCTTAATTCTAAACTTCAGAATAAATCTTCTTTCTCGGTATATTTTTGAGCGATCATTTTCGTGTACATTTAACTTGATTATTCAGTTTCATGTACAAACTCTGCAGTGATCTTGAATTTTCGTAATAAATATTGATATTTTTTTCTCACAAATCGCGTAATTTTTTGAAATTTCTTAAAAATTACCTAAGTTTGAAAGTACATCTACACGATTACATGTTGTTTTCAGGGACTGGAAATTACTTCAATGCCGTTTTCATTTGTTGGATGTGAAACTAATACTACTTTAAAAAATTAAACAAAATGCAGAACCAAAAATAAATCCTGCAAATGTTATTAACAACGTCGTGTCTCATACATTCGGCTCTTTTGTGGCCGTGGGGCCGTCCACAAATGATGTCACACTTGGAGGGGGGGAGGGGGTTCGTGAAATTGTGACAGTTTGTGACAAGGGGGAGGGAGGGGGTAACAAGAAGTGTGACATTACACATTTTGGTTAAAATAAAATCATTTAAAATCAGCAGATTCAATTTCGAAGTTATTTTGAAATTACCAAAAATTGAGGGTATTTTTTAATCGGGGCTAAAACAACTTTCATGTTATTTTTTTCCCACTTATATTCCTTTCTTTTTGAAAAAGGCATTCAGGGTAGGTTCTGAGAATATGGTAGCAGCAGAAATTCTTCACCATTAGAAGCAAACCTTCCCCTGTCACACCCTCGAAATGTCCAACAAAAGATACGTCGTCCCACCTGGGTGAGTGGTAGAATTGGTAGTGGCACAAACAGGTTGATCTTATTGAGGCGCTTTTTTTATAATTCAATCTGTTTAGGAGTATTTTGTGTTCATAAAGTAAAGATAAGATTTAAAGCAAAATATATCAAATTCCAAAATACTACTGTTTTCAATTGCTCTTTTATATTAATATTTTATTACTATTGTATATTAATTAGGTTTTTTGTTGTAAACCTTAATCTTATTTCATACAAAATAAGTACACATATAATCATTATTATTGTTATGCTCACAAATGCCATCAAAACACATAGTTAAAGTTTAAAAATAAAATGTGAAATATGATCTGTAACGTAGCGCTTTGTTTCTGAACCGCAAGTTTATGTTTATGTAATATAGTGTGACATGTGGCAAGGGGGAGGGAGGGGGTATGGTGAAGTGTGACACTTTATGACAAAGGAGGGGAGGGGGGCCAAATATATTGAAAAAAAGTGTGACATCATTTATGGACAGCCCCAAACGCTATTTAAATCCGTAATTAAGTCAACGCAACAATTCATTTTAATACAAAAATCACCTGGACACGCTGAAATGCCTCAAATGTCCGTCACCATCTTAAATATATTCAAATAATAAAAAATATATCAAATGGCGTTGGCATCTAATTAGTATGTTAAATAAAAACGTAAGGCAAGAAGTTAAGATTGACTCTTAAGCTAACCTAAGTCCTTAACATTATTAATAAAAGTTAATTTGAACGAAGGAGATGTTCCCAACCTGTGGTACGCGAAGGACCAGTTGGGGTACGCGAATTCAAAGTCGGTAGTGGCGGACACAAGAAAGCATAAGGTAATAAAAATGTTACAGAATTATGTTTCCCCATGTTCGTGTGAAAAGGAAAAGTGAAAGTTGTGCAAGTCCTAAACCCATCCTCAAAATAAGAAAAAAAGAAAGCAGAAGGAAGTTTAATTTTTAGCTATCCTTCTAAGTTAATGCGAAATTATTACAATACTGATTCCATCCGTTTTGACGTTGAACGAATACTATTGCAAAAATGGAATAAAACGTAAAATCAAACACAAGTCCTGATAATGTTATAAATTCCAATAATTTGACTCTTAAGCTTACCTAGGCCCTTAACATTGATAAAAACTTATTTGACTTAGAAGAATTTCAGAATTATAATGACATTTGTGTGCAATACTTAGCATAAGGACAAAACAAGATGTCTTTAGGAACGAATTTCGAATGCTTTTACAGACGAAATATATTATTGTATTTCTGTGCATTGTCTGTTTTCAGCATAATTTGCTTCGTTTTTTCATGTTTACAGTGTCTGTTTACATCCTTATCCAAGAAATTATTTGTAAAATTACTTTTCAAGGTTATTTAAAGTTTTAAAAAATGTGGCTTCCTAAAAGATAGTATTTCCTTATAACCCGCCAAAAACGGTGCACATTGAACTTATTTGCAGTTTTTCTTATTTAGGTTCCAATCTTGTTCAGATTGAATACCGGAAGAATGCTGTTAGGGCTCGCTAATGTGAAATTTACTAGTCGAGTGCAGATGATTAAGGAATTTTTCTAAAATTTCTCTTTTCAACGATATTTAGCGTTTAAAATGTCGTTTCCAAAAAATAAATATTACTAGCTTATAACCGGTGCAGACGGTAGTTGTTTGTAATATTTCTTATTTAGTTTCCGATCTTGTTCAGTTT
>BGPR01048269.1:0-11591 GCA_013235015.1 Araneus ventricosus | reverse complement strand
TCAAAGTATTCATGCGTTGAAGGTGGGCCTGGACGATTAGGATCACATCACTCATAGAAGTGAGGGATGCAGCATTCTCGCAGAAACACTGATCGGTTATTAGAACTTTAGAACATACTGCAGATGCACAATGGTGCTGTCTCTTCATTTTATTTCTCACGCATTTGTGCACGTACAAGTACTTTTTTCAGAAAATCCTGCAGATACAGGAACACTTTTTTGGGACGATTCAACTTTATGAAATGCAAGTATTCGGTATGAGGTGTCACTATTAAAATGTACCCAATACGGTTTCCCTTAATCCTCCAGACGCTTTAATCACATCTTGCCCTGTTTCTAAAATCTTGGTGAGAGAGAAAATGGGTTGGGAAGATTTCGAGAGCTGCAGAAACATTTTCAGATGAGAGTGGGATTTTAGATAGAGCAGTTTTCAAGGGTCAGGGATAAAAACGCTTCAACCTCAGATGAATGCCGGAAGCCACATCAATCATGCGAGGTTTCCACTTTTCATTAGTGTCTGCCGAACAGCAGTGTGAATCGACCTTTTCCTTCATCGCTCCTAAAACCATGGCGCTTGAGATTTTCTTTTAGAAGCACCGCGAATGTCAGACTTGGCATCCGTTTGTTGACGAATTCGAAAACAGGCTGTTTGGTTTCTGTTGATTGCACAACGGTGAAGTGAACATTAAAATAAGAGGAACTGAGGAGAAAGTATTGGACGGATTCTACTTGTTCTGGTGGAGACCCAGTTGGAAAACAATAGTGTGTCTCTTGCTTTGATGCATCTTTAATGAGAACTGCCTATGACTTTCAGTGAGCCATGCGCTTCTTTGCTCAGGAATTTTGGAATGCTTTTGTTGCTCCTCTGGAAATATGACCAAACAGAATTGTCATTCGAATGCGTAAGTTCACCTAAGCGTTTTTTATCCATTTCGTTTGATTCACCTAGCTTGTGGTAACGTGAATTATACGTTGTCACGTTTTCAATGAAACATGATGCTCCTCACCGTAATTGATTATCGTGTAGCACAACCGACACAGGTATCGGAGCCATTTATTTTCTTAGTATAATTTCCGACTTGTCAAAGCATATAATAAATTAATAGCAAGCAATCAATGTCCGTGTCTTTCCTGTGTAATGCTATACAAGCTATTGCGCACCAAGTTTAAAATTGTAGTACTTACGATGTAGAGATTCAATCGGTGATTTGTTTTGAATTAATGTTTTATAAACAACGTGCTGTGAGCCTTCTCCCAGAATTAGAGCAGGAAAATGCCCCAACGACTTCAAAAACTTAGTATTAAAAAATAAGCTTTAGCTTTATCTAGGATTCTGATTTTTTCCACTATTAAAATTTGCAAATAAGAGCAATACGTAACTGAACGGGAAAAAAATGAGGCTCAGTGGCGCCCTGAACATGCAAATTTCATTTGCCCAGAGTGTGTCAAAAGTTTCAGTCGGAAAAATTACCTCGTTGTTCACTATCGAACTCATACAGGGGAGAAGCCCTTTCCTTGTGATAGGTGTGATAATTGTTTCTCTACGAAATGTAATCTGACCACTCATCTGCGGACTCACACCGGAGAGAAGCCATATTCTTGTGATCGGTGTGATAAACGTTTCTCTCAGAAAAGTAACTTGGTCAAACATAGCCGGACTCATACAGGAGAGAGGCCTTAAAGGGAGGTCCATTGTTAAAGGGAAGTTAAACCATTTATCTTTTACAAAATATACATTTATAATAATATTATACATTTTAGAACATAAATTGCAGTCTTTTCTTCAATACATTGATGTAATTTTACCAGTTTTCTAGAGAGAGGAAAAGTAATAAACTTTTTTCCATGCCAATTATTTATTTCTTTTTAAATTATTTTTTTCTTTTCTTATATTTTCAATATTTTCATTTTTATTATTCTAGTTAATTCGAAAAATATTACAAAGTATACATTTCCTTTTTCAGCAGCTAAATTTAAGTGTTACTTCGCTACAGCCCCTCAGAAAAAAAGATTTCTTGCATTTACTATTTTTTTCTCTATTGGTATGTACGAAATAGATTTCATAGTAGGTAAAAGTCGCATTGAAAGGTTGGATTAAATTTCTAAGAAAAGAAAGTTAGAAACCTATATACATTTTTCAGTACGTTTTTCCGAAGATATAAATATGTATTCTCATTAACTGGAGAACTTTTTCTGCAAAAGTTTTTCTTTTTGCAGGATTGTTCTGGATCCCAAGATCCATCAGAAAGGGGAACGTAGCGGCGGTTGTTTTCGTTTTAATACCTGTGGGAAGTCGTTTGTTGACAAACTTTAATACTTTATATCCCCGTTTAACCGAACTTCTCCTATTGAGGAGGCCTGAGAGGCAATTCTAGTCCTCTAAATGAAACAATATTTTCCTAGTATGTAGAACAATTGATCCGCTCAGATCAAAAGACGAAAACAGAAGAAAAAATAAGGAAAAAAATGTTGAAGATTTTGACAACATGGGTGCACAACACCACGGATTTTTTTCTTATTTTTCATTAGAAAAGGAGGAGAAAAGTTATAATTTTGAAGCAAAAATAGTGTGAATCGGTACGGTTTTTGCATAAATACTATATTTTGAACAAAAAGATACTTTGCGTTCGAAAACAAATTTCGGTAGCTTTTTTATTTAAATTTAAAAAAAACTCAGATGAACTGTTCGTTTTTTCTTCAATAAAAAAAAGTAAAAAACATTTCAAAAATCACCTTAGATATTGTCCCAGCGCCACCTATTAACGAAAAATTTAACTTTTATCTTCTATTTCCCCCCTCCTTTTTTTCTTATTTTTTTTATGTTTTTATAGAGTGCATGCACGCGTCATTTGTACTATATTCTAGTGAAATTTTATTTCGTTTGTAGCAAACGAAGGATTTATTTTCGTAAAGCAAAATCAAGATTTTAATTACATTGCAATTGACAGAGATAAAAAAAAGTACAATTTACAATACGCTTCACTGTGGAAAGGTGTAAAGGAAAAGAAAGAACCATCCAGTACCTAAAATTCAAGGTTTATAGAATAAATGGATGAATATTCAGAGTTATGAAGGAATACCTTTGTGAACTATATTAGTAGTTTTGTGAACAGTAGAGCTCGCGACTCCACAAAAAAATCTAAGATTTGTTCATTTTCGTAGTTTTTAGGGGTTTATACAAAGTTGTCATTAAGTTTAAAGACAACAATGTTTCCGCAACGAGGTACGCTCCATGACTCTCGCATTCGGATCATTCAACGAAGCTGCTAACAAAATACAGTTGAATGTCTTTCGGTATCTTCTTCCTACACACGCTATATCCACGACTCCAGACTTAGACTACCATCACCAAATGCATTGCTTTTTATAATTATTTATATTTAATTTTAATAAAAAAATACAATCATAACTGCTGCACTTCTAAATATTTTGCAGCTTTTTTCTGTCTTTAAAAGCGCGTCAGCTTGTACATAATTAAAGACGAAAATTCCAACAGTTGAAAAGATCTATAAAACAAGATATGCAGACTTGCTAGAACTTAGGATGCATCCCAGTTTCTAAGAAAATAAATAACTCCTTAACCTCAATAAAACACAACTAGAAACAAAACACATAGCGATTGTTTTATAATTAGATACGATTTTGAGTAATAGCACAAATCGCTTTTCCTCCACCTAAGTGCTTCGAAAATGAAACCGTATTTGAGAACTCGGGATAAGTTCCTTTTACAACTAATATTCTGATACTTGTGCTCATTGAGGTCACCTGGACCTAGAGCTACAAAATTTGGTACAAATTTGCTTTAAAAAGGGGGATGATTGTACTTCTGGACGGTTTTAGAAATTTTAAGTAGAATTTTGATTAAATAGTAATTAAATATATTTGGAGTTTTCATTGATAACTTCAGAAAATATTATACTGCAAACATTATTTTTACAACGCCTAATATTTTTTTTAAAAAAATCATCTCTTTTGTAATGCCAATTGAATTGCCATACAGATTTTCTCTAATTTTAAATTCGTTTTCTCAGCTATGTCTTTAGAATGCATAATTCTGATGAAATTTTCTCTCTCCTACCCGTTCTAAATTGACGTCATACAAATTTACATCATTGAGGTAAAAGATAGCCTGAAACCTCAAATCAGAAAAAAATGGAAAAAAATATTTTTCACATAGTAGCCCTTCAAATTAAAACAACATCAAATTAATTTACTGATTTACCAGCCCAGATATAAAAATCCGAGCTTTTTTATATAATAGAAACCTAGCATAGAAACATAACCTTTTAATTTGCAATGGTAAATCAATTTATAATGAAAATGATTTATTCTATCTAGTAACTTATAAATACACGTATATGCACATCAGAGTGCTTTGCTTTTCTCTCCACTTAATTATTAAATTAATTCTGGATTCAATAAAATGTAGAGGTTATTAAAAGGATGTTTGTTCACACATGGCCTACTAGAATTATTTCTAAGAAAGAACCATCTTCAAGACGTTAATACTACAACAATGCTAAATGTCGTTCTTCCAAATTGCCTGAAATCGGCGTTAATTCTAGAATAGTTACACTCTAAGACAATTGATGCTTGAACCCTGGAAACAAGTAATGTGTATATTCGGTTTCAGCTATTGCAAACACCGTCCCCAACATGACAGTTACAATTGAAAGAAAAAATTGCACGGAAGATTTTCGCTTAATTTATTTATTATATTTAATTATTTATTTCATATCTTGAATCAGAAATGTCTCAACGACTTTCAAATCATATCCATGTACACAATGATTATAATTATTATGTTTAATGTTTGTTTTCAAATGGTCAATTCTATAACAAAAATGCCAAATTTTAGGAAACTTTATAAGACATTGACATTTTTTAATTTGAAGATTATCTGACACTTTAGGGATATAAGTATGCCACTTTGAATATATACATCTTGCTGATCATTGAAATTTGAAACATAATATCTATCTATTAGAAACCCGACATCCACATGGGTAGAATTTTTGAAACAGCCTAGTACAATATAAAATGGCCGGATCAAATCGGTGGTGACTCTTACATAATCTGCAATCCAGACGATTCTATTTGGATGAACGTATTAATATCGAAAACAGAGCTTCAAGAATTTCCTCCAATTTGATGCAGAGTTTAAAGGAAAGCTCAAGCTATATCAGGTATAAAACCTAGCATAAAGGTTTCCTTCAGTCTTTGCTAAGACCTTGATTTAAACGTTGATGATTTTTTGCATCTGGATGGTAATTTTGTGGAGCTTGCAAAGGAAAAGGATTTTTAAATTATTGCCACCAATAGGCATTAAAACATTTTTAAGCCTTTTCAATAATAGAAAAAGGTTAAATACATAAATAACACAAGTAGAATTAGAGTCCATCCAGAATTCTCTTTCAGAAACATTCTTGTTCTGAAGAGACAGTATTAGAATCTGAATACATATTTTTTAAAATTATATATAATTTCAAAGCGTTTTAAATATATTTAAAATACCGTTGAGACAAATAGATGATTTACATTCAGAGGCTTCTAGTATAGTTAATTCAACGTTTTAAAGCACAGTAAAGCCTCATTAGTTTGCTGAATTTCGCATGGCAGCAGAATGCTACTGAACTTCACAAAAGGAAATCGCGGGATATGCATCAAGAGGGTTATCAGATTTTAGGAGGGGCTGTATTTTCAACATTTGACAAATTTGTTTTTATACTACCTTGTTTCTGGTTGAAGAGAAGTCACTGATAGTCAAAGAATTTTATTGAATGTAATACAGAAAAAAATAAAAGAAAGTGTTCAATTATATAAATATTTTAATCAAAGATTATCCCAATTGAGGTTTTCAGTTACCAATATAATTTATTCTTGTTATTACATTCATTTAAATAACAGAATGCCAGCGTTAATTTAGAAGGAAGGTATTTCAAAAGACTCGAACATAAAATTTAGAATTTACAATGACAACACACTGAATCAGATATTTGATCGCTTTTTAAATTCACAAAATTAAAAGTTCCGAAATCCAGTTTCTGTCCTTCTACAGGAAATTGTCCAAGAGAGAATTTTACGATTAAATTTTGTTATCTGGAATAAAAAAATCTATATAAAAGTAACCTAGAAAATTCATTCTGGAAGATGTGGAGAGTTCAAATAATTATTTTAAATTTCATTTCTAATATTTTTAAAAAATTTTAACGCAGTTAGGCTCTTAATGCGACGATTATACAGTAGTTTTTAATGTAAATGCATTTTATTCTCGGTTGATATAATGGTCTGCAGGGACCAGCACTTTTTAGACATGACGCTTGTCCCTTCTGGCAGTACAATTAGACCATAAATTTCAAATCTTTGTTTACAAATCCTATAATTCTACCGTGCTTATAAATATTTTACGATTATGATTTTTTTTTTGTATGTGTAGTATTTTAAATTTTTGCAAAAATTATTATATTAGTTTAAGTTGCGATCTAACATAGTTTTTCTGTAGAAATATATATATTTTAAAATGGAATTGATAGCCAAATATTAATTTTTCATTGATAGTTATTTTTTAAGGTCGGCAAATAAATAGTCTTGATGGTAAACCACCAATTAGTATTCAGTTAAAACATTCAGGAAATTACTATTTTCTGTAATTGTATTTCTGTGCTAATTTTGTTTTGGAAGGAGAGAGCATGTACAAGACAGTTTAAAGCCCATATGCTTACTAAACACCAAACAATACATTTTTCATTTTCATCTGAAATTTAGAACAAATTCCTTAATTTAGAATCAATGCAAAATTGAAAAACATTCACGTTTTATTTGACTGCACATTGTTTATTTAAAATATATTAGTCATAGCTAATTTTTTTTTGTCAAATGTGCTTTTTTTAGCTTATAAAATAATATCTTCCTCAAATGGCTATTCATGAACCATGTATACACGATTATCAGTGTTACCAGCGTCTTTTCCAGTGTGGAACTTAACAAGACATTATAAAGTGCTTTCTTTTGTCTTTGCCATTACGACGCTCATGATATCAGATAAATGGACCAACAAACTGGATTTTTACAGGCTCAAATGCAGATAAATTTTACAAACACACTGATCAAATTTACTGTAGACGTGGCTTTTCTGAAAACACTACATTGCTTTTTAATTTCAATAATGCCGTTTTCACTATTACTGTTCTTTTGAAGAGACATTGTCTTAGCATGCCAGTTCACTTTTAGCTTAGGAGAGGCCAATTTCGTTATGTCGGTTCCAGAGTTCAAACTTTTACTACCCTAACCTCGTCTTTTGTAATAAAATCAAGTGTGCAGTGAGAACAGATCTTGGACATCAATAAAGGACAGTGAGTGCTAAGACCAATGCTTCTCCAATTTCACTACAGATGTATTTCTCCCATTCTCTTCGCATTTCAACATCGTTCATTACAGCTAGTTGTGAGAATGTTGCAGAATTTTTTCATCTATCTTACAGGATAGCATTTGAGCTATGAACAGTCTAAAAGATTCCCTATTCAGAACTGGTAATAGTAAAATCTATTTCGATTGTAAGTCCTTAAAAGCCTTACGAAAATTTCATTAGTTAATGTTCTATCAACATATCTGAGCAGCACTTATTATAATTTCTTATTTCAACGACAGATATTCAAGAAGCTAGTCCAAGTATGTTTAATTTGATTCTTTGCTATATATTCTTTTCAAGCACATCATATCCCGCCAAACCTTGGCGTCATTTAAGAATTCCTGTTGCTGCAAACATTGGAACCATTGCCATTGCTACAGTTCAACAGGGCAAGGTTACAGACAAATACTGAAGATCAATTTCAGACGTTTTCTTTCGTTGCCTTGAATCTTTTCTATCATGTAAGAAAATCCCAGCTTTTCAACTTTGTGAAGTCTTGATCTTTTCCCTTTCTATCAAATGACTGGTGGACTGCTTCAATATTAGTATTCAATAGGAGACGAGTCATGATCTTCATGCTTGATTTCTGAACATTACTATTTCGTCCCATTATTACTGAAAAAACCTTTCAGAGGTTTGAATGAACTAGGATAACTGCCATAAACAGCACCAAACTTGAGGCATTGATGCGTCAAATCATGTAAAATTTCCCCATTGCTCGGAAATCAAGATATTTTTTTCATTATAAAGTCAATGATGCAAGCGCTAGCCTAATAGAGTGGTAAGCTCCCAATCAATGATGAATATACGAATCCATTTATATTCACACTAATCCCATCAACACTGAATCCACGAAAGAAGAAAAGATTCAAACATCATCCGGACCTAACTCATCCTCTCTGATTAACTTGCCATTGGAGAGTTAGCTTGAAGAAATTAGAGATAATACTACGATGAGTGGTATGGAGCCAGGAAGCACTACTTGAGGTCCTCACTTTCTCTGTAAAACCCGCAATTAGGCACAAAAAAATATGGGTGTTTCATCTCACAGATTAAGATGCGTCCGATGGATGTTTAAGTAATTTTTCAATTGAGAAGCATATGCTTAACGAGTTTAGAATTAGCTAATGTGTCACTATTAGAATGGGCACTCTGTACATGATGGAGATTTCTTGTGCGAGTGTGTATCCGTTTTCATCCTTCTACCACATACCAAACCGTTGTTGATGTACCTGCATCAAATGTTGCATAGTCGATATATTAGCACGATTGAGAGATAACGTCATAAAACTTATTTTAAGAGTTCAATTAGTTTTTTTAAACTTTTATTTAATGTTAAGTGGTTGAGTTCTTAACAAGCCTTCTAAAGCTTGTTTGTCCCAGATGATGTGCTCCTTCTCCTTCAATCATTCTTCTATTTTTCATCTTGCAATGAATAACAATCACCAAGATCTACCAAAGACTTATCAAAGTTGTAATTCTTTCCAAGAGAATTATATGAATTGTCTTCAACGAGGCCAATGTTCTCAAAGTGTTGCTTCACTCGTCTAAAATATGTTAATAAAAGATTTGGTAAAAGCAGTGAAATAGATATTGAATTTTATTACGATAATAAAAAGATTTGTTATAAAATTGTATTTAAAGTATTTTTAACTTATCAGAATTAAGACAAAAGTCATTGAAATAAATTAAGTATAAATGAAAATGTTTTTTTATTAACTTTAAAGATGGTGCAAAGATATTTTTTGCGCGATAACATGCTCCTATATCATGGAAGAGTTTTCTGCTTTATTTGCTTACATTTAAGTGCCTTTACTACGAGAATTCAGGTGTAATGCTAAATATGGAATCTTCAAAGCGGGGAGTTCAGCATACAAGCAAAAAATTAATGTGAAGGTTTTAATCTAAATTTTACAAACCAGTAACTCAGTCATAAAGAACACGTTAAAATTTGGATTACTTCAAATTAATTTTAATTGCTTTTATTAATTAAAACTTAATTATATTTATAATGGAATTAACACTGCAAAAAGCACAAATAACGATTAATTGTTACTTAAAATAAAGACTAGTTCTTTAAAGATCAAAAGAAATATAGACATATATGATTAAAATCAAAAATTATTATACCTAATCAAATTTACATAGGAGATGAAAAAATAATCCTTGGTGAGATTCTTTATAAACGTTTCATTAACTTTGTATATCTTATTCAAAATAAATCAGCTCGATCATTCAGTGATGAAAAGTAATTTATTTCTATCTTATATCAAGAAATTAAATCGAAGCCTTAGAAGGCCATTCTCAGTTGTCACGTTTCACATTCCTTTCCGCTGGGAGTAAGACTAAGTTCACCAACGACCCACAGGACATTCTCAATAAGAATTATATCATGACTTTTCGCGGTGTAGTCGGAGTATAGAATTGTAAGCCATTTTACAAGAAATTTGGAACAGATAAACATGAAGACATCTCAGACCCCAAAACTAATTTTGCCAGAGGCGGATTAAAGCTGGTTGGGGGCCATCAGGTGCCTGAATTTCTTGGGGGCCCTCTCAAATCATCCACGGTATACTTTTATACTCCTCCAGAGTCTAGCTGATGTATAGCTTTAGAAAATATAGTTTTCAATGCTTTTTATGATAATACTATACTTTTTTTATGGGGAAAATAATCAATTTTATAATGCTACTGTTAAATTTCACTAATTATATAAGTTAATTCTAGATAATTAATGGATGAATCATGACTAAAGTTTTGAATTGAGGAAAGATATATCATAAGACATTATCAAAATAACCTCAGTTCCATTGAATGAAAGAAAATTTCAAATAACTTTTTCTAGACAAAATTGTTTAGGTGTATACAAGGTATTAATTGCTTTATTTTCTAATAATCATTAATGAATTTCAAAACTTTAAAAGATTTATTTATATAGCTATCTACTGTAAATATTATAAAGTGCAAAATGATAAACAATGATATTTAATGCAAATATCCAAACAAAAATACAATTCGATGTTTTTCAGTTTTTTTACAGAAGAACAAAAGACGTTTCGAGTTTCTAATAGAATTAAAATATTAAGTTCAAAGTTATTTATTTCTTGTTTCTCATAAAACGTGTAATAATGTTTAACAAACTATTACGAGAATTTCAAGACAAACTTTGTTCTGACTAACAGTTTTTGACTCTTTTCCCCCCTAAGACAGGAATTTTTTTTATTTTATATTAGTTTAAAAAATAAAAACGCAAAGAATCAGAAGGCTCAAGAATCCACTTTAAGAGACTTGGCTTTTTTAAATAATAATATTTCTCCTTTTTTTATTTTCATTTTTATTTTTTCAAGTATTTACACGTTGGTTCGAGCAAGTTAGTTGAATACATCATTAAAGACTCTAAAGTGAAAATGATATCAAAAAAATGTAAAAAGTGGATTTAAAATAATGAGTAAATCTGCAACAATCGGCCTATTAAATAACTTATATCTGTTTGAATTAAATGAATGTTTGAAGATTTTCAACCAAAAGACAATATTGAATTTATGAATTGGTTTTCATCTTTCTTCATTCTATGTATTGGAGCTGTGTGAATACTATGTTAATTGCCGTGCTTGTGGGTATTTTAATGACCTGTAGTTTTTTATCTAGATGTATTGACTGGAAATTAAATATTTATCAAATATGGATGATCAGACAATCAGTCGAACCTTAAATAGCACGTGTATTCGTCCTCCTTCTCACGTGTTCACGTAATATTTTTATTCATATTGTTAATTAATGCTTACGCTAGAGCTTCTTCATCGTTTTGGATCTATGGTGGATTACTAGCTGATAACTGAGTGTTTTAACTTCTTTGCGTTTCAATTTTATGAAGTTTCAATCTAGTTTGTCTTCAGAATGTATATATATGTCTTGTAATGTATTTTTGGCATTTTGTAAACTATTGTTTACTTGGACGTTTTTTCTTTTTTTTGGAATCTTGTGTAGTCAATGTGGATAATCGGTTGTATATAATACTTAATTACGCGGGTGATTATAGCTATAATGACCTACTATTAGTCTGTAATTACATTACCGACTTATACCCAATTGATACACCTAACCATATTATATTTTTAAAAATAATTTTAGATTTCTCCACTTAAGGAGAGACGTGCTCAAAATTGTATTATGAACAGATTCG
>BGPR01048268.1:0-11591 GCA_013235015.1 Araneus ventricosus | reverse complement strand
TGAGAAACATTCAATTTTCATTTTGTATGGTTGCAACTGAAATTTTGTGAGGTACCACATTTGGTGAGTTATCGCTTGAAAAAAAATTACACCGTACCGTAGTGTGTATCTCTTAGATATTGCGACTAACGGAGTGTTAAAAGAACCACATTTTAGCCACTGTTCTTTAGAACATATTCTTGAACCCATTTCCCTGTTTTGTTTTTTGATTCTGATGTGGCACCATATGACACCTTTTGTGGGAAACTCAAATGTCTCTTGAATACGATAGTATGCACTAAACTGATTTTATTTCCATAAAGAAACACTGGATTTGAAGTGTGGTTTTAAAAATTTATTTCACTGCCGTTAACATTACCATGAAGATAATATTTATGGTGTGGAAATAAAACTTAATGCATTCTGGGATTGTTCTGTCCTGCGTGTGAGAGAATGTTTCTTTATATATTTCCATGTCATTGGAATGCATGAAAATCCACCGTTCGCTTGTATTTATTTATATACGCTCCACGACATCACACACGCGCCAGTCTTTATCGAATATATTCCTTGGCGTAGGGTTGGAGGAAAATATTTTATTTGGCGCTATTATTATTTTTTATCCGCTTAAGGGAAAGTAAAAAATGGAACTTGGTCGAAATGCATCTGGGAGATAATGAGATGATCCGCCTTGTGAGAACGTGGTGACGCAAAACATAGCTTCAGGTCTGTTAGGTTTTAAAATCACGGCATTTGCATTCTTCTGTTAGCAGAGTAAACATTGCACTCCACTCTTCCATATGTATTTGGTGTCTGTTTTTCTGCTTTTGGGTACGTTGAAACGGTTGGTAAAAGATTGGAACGGGGTTCGATTTTGCGCGCAGCTTGTAGGAAAAGAAGCTCCATTTGTAGCAAGTTTTTTTGGGAGTATTTTTCCGTATTCACCAGCAAATCCGTTCCGTTTTAGATTTAAACTTCCGTTCCAAACTTGGAAAGTAAGTCGTTTGTGTCACACTTACATAATGGAACGTTTTACGAATGAGCGTAGAATGAATTATGTGTAGATTTGCCATAATTATCAAGCATTGATACGGGATGTTTAAGTGCTAAATAAATAAAACATGAAAAAAGTTGGTAGGTAATGGTTTATTTTACTCTGATAAAAACCAATAAAGTTTAAGCAATCTAATAAAATGAACATGTAGAATAAGAAAAAAGATGCGAGGCTAATCCTTTTTAGCCCAGTCATATTTTTAAGTTGATTTTACTTTCTTAATTATATCAACTTCTTCTTTCAAATAATTAATAAAATTAGGCGCAAGTCATTTTAAAATTCTAATGACGCAGTGTTTAGGGAGAAAACGGGACAAATAGTAATACAGGACTCAATGGTGAAATACCGTGACAGTCCCGTACAGCTTACCTACAGTCCAGTACGATGCTTACAAGTGGAATTTTATTATCAATTTTTTCATAAATTCCTGATTAGCTGGAGTTTTGAAATTGTGTACGCATATGAATTCTCGATGACTATACGTTATTTTAATATATCCAAAACCTAATTATCAATTAACCTATTAATTTAATAACTAGTGTTTCGATTTTTTTAAATTTCTGTTAGGCGAAATTTTCTCTTGTTCTCACTGCTAGTTTTAATTGGCCATTTTTAAATCATTGCTTTTCTAAAAACTTTTTTGTTTTTCCCCTGATGAATCACTTTCCACTTGTGGTTAGTTAAATTTTGCTGGATGGACAAATAATAATCTAATTAAACCTTAAAAATGCATGTTAGCGCTTTTTTAAAAATTTCAACTGCCTCCCCTCAAATATCCTTTTCTAAATTATACCTGGTGGATCTTGCCTTGTGATCTCACGAGAGCAAAGACTTTTCTAATTAATTAATGAAATAATTTTCTTTTTTCAAAAATGAGGAGTCGTGTTTCATTTCATGTCAAGCAGAGTATTATTTTCTCCTGCATGAGACTTACTATTTTTTATTGGCTATTTTTTAAAGTAATTATTAGTTTGAGAATGAATATAAGAAAGCAAAATTGCAAAATCATGATGATGAGTCATGCTGAATATCATTCTATCTATCAAGTTGCGTGAAGCGTTATTAGTTGCTTTTCACTCACTTTTTCCTTTTTACATAACTTAATTTGCCTCATTTTATAGAGGTGGAATTTTTTTTATCAATTTTCCACACATTCTTGATGCGCTGGAGTTTTGAAATTGTGTACATATAAGAATTCTCGATGACGATACGCTAATTTAATATTTTCAAAACGTAATTATAAATTTACGTATTAATTCGATTAAAATTTGATTCCATACAAGTGGCACTACCTGATATTGAATTTCAGGAAAAAAATTGATTTTAAGAGTCCATAATCTTCATAATAATGAAATACAAATTACAGCCTAAAAAGTATAGAATAATTAAATGAAAAAATACTTTTAGTTCACTAATTAAAGTGTGTTTTAAAACCGTTTTCAATTTATTATTTTTTTTAGTTGCTTTTGAAAAACCATATCTCATATACCGAATTATATATTCTCAAATACCGAAGTAGAGTAAAACCTCGATTAACCGTCACCGTCCGTAGGGCTGTGCCGGATAACCGAATAACCGAAATCTCTTAATACATACGTAGTACAGTAAAGTGATTTTACTGCTGCCTTGGGACGAAAATAAAAATGAAATCCATTAAAAGTGCATAATAACATGCATTGTATTTAATTTTACAAAGCGATCAATACAAATTCAATATAAAAGTAGTAATGTACAAAAACATATTGTAATACTATAAACCAACGTTTAAAAGCATACGTTAACGTTTTTAGACGATGGCGGGTAACAGAAACTGATGGTTAAAGCGTATATCACATGGAGCGCTATCGTACGCTGTTTCCGTCAGCATGAGCGCAATGCCACTCACCAAAAAAGTTTGTAGCACGTGACCGGTCAGACAGGAAGACGGAAATCGTGGGCTGTATTCAACCGGCTTGAAAATGCACTCGATGCTGACGGAAAATTTTTTAATATTTAATGCTTTCTACTTTTTCGTGCACTAATTAAAACTCTTTTTTAAAAACCCTTTTCTTTATGACGCAGAAATTGAAAATCAAAGGTTAAGAAAAATATATAGTCTTAGACACGACAGTTTTTAATGTTTCATTCTTCTCTTCTTAATTTTGTCTGCAAAGTCAATTCAGATTTTAACTTTTCAAAGTTAGGGCTTAATTCACTTGGCTAGGATCCAAATGTCGCCAGAGTAAACTCATTCGCCCATCACTGTCCAATTGTCCTTACAAACTACGTCCGTAATATAAAGATCAAGTGATATCTGAAATCACCTCAATTTTGCTTTAAGACTGATAACATCTCTGAACGGTTAGCGAAGTTTTTATCGATGAGAAATCGGAGAATTGTGATAAATGGCACCAATTCGAAATGAATATTCGATAGACTTTTCTTTCCAGTCGAAAGGAAACAATTTTCTCCCACTTCGTTTTCTCTGTGTAGAAGAAATGGGTGAAATAAATTCACCCAGTCGCGGTTATTGCTTTATTATATTAAATATAGCGGAGAAACTTTGATGCTTTTAGAATTGCTGAATCCATAATTCTGCCATTTCCAACAAATAATCCTAATAAATGCAGGAAGAGAAATTCTTTTTTTTTTCTGCATGTGTTTGTGGAATCCCTTGGAGAAATATTTGTTTCCATTTGGAGGATCGCTATTTCCCGTCGGCCGGAATTCTTTATTATCTGTGTAATCCTACATCCCACAGAGAGGATGGAATTTCTGTTCTGTCCCTCACAAAAGGAATTGCTGTCGTCAGCCCCTCGCTTCGCTGGATCTCTGGAGACGGACGGACAGATCTAAGAATGCCGTCCTGCATGAATTGATTCGCACACTTTTTCAAAGAGATTATTTTATTTATTTTCTGCAGTCCCCCCCCTCCTCCAAAGTTTTCTTACTTATATAATCTGCTTAGAAAAGGCATGGTGTCCCTATTAGCACAAGATATTTTCCGATATCTCAGCGATATTGCTACGATATTCCGAATGCTGCACAACATCGTAAAGATATCGTATCAATATTGTACAGCATCTTGTGCTAATAGGGGTGTTGTAGTCAGTGGCGGCTGGTGACCTCAGAAACAAGATGTTCTGCAAAAGTTTTATAGACGTAAGAAATTTTGTGCTGATTGTTTTGGTATATAATGATGATATGCTAAAAATTGATAGTCCTTTATTTATAAGCAAAAAAACTGGAAAAAATATCTTTGTTTTTTGGCTATAACTAAAATTACAACAAAAATTCCTAGTGGCAAATCTCAGAATCGTAATCAGTACCCGAAAAAACATAAAGAAGCAAAAAATTACAACTCCTCCAGAATTGGATGTAAAAAAACGACTGAATTACTGAGAAAAAGCGAAAAAGAGCCAAATGAGGAAGTCGCGCCAAATGAGAGATGAAAAAATGCAGCTCAAATGAATGTAATTTCAAGCGGAGAAAGGGTTGCTTTTCTCCCGCTTCGCGTTGCTCTTTACGTTAATATTGGATCCGTAAGAGGGAAAAACGTGATGCAGCTGTGGTCTGTCTCTCTCTTAATTCTTGATTGATTTTCGATCTTCTTTGTTACTCTTTTGCCATTTCCGTTGATCACTGAATTCTCAAAGTGGAAAAGTAAGCCAATTAGAATTTTTAAAAAAATACTATCTTTTAAAATATTTTCAGGGGAGGGGAATGCAGCTCCTATGAACGAGCCACCACTGGTCGTAGTGTTGTGTTGGGTTCTGTTTTAATGGAGTGGTGTTTCAGCATAGGAATTGCGGGATTTTTAAATGTCACATGCAATTGGTTAGGAGGGGTGAAACATGTCTTGGTTGCACGGATATAAACCCGTAGTTGAAGTACAGTCGGACCTCTATTTAACGAAGTCGCTAAATCCCGAAAAAAAGTTCGTTATATGGAAAATTCGTTAAATAGAGATTCACCTTTTAAAATACTTTAAACTACACAAGACAGATTTTAAATTCGTAAACACTAAATATTATTATTAAAAAAGTAATTAATCACTCCTTTATTTTGTAAATTAATATCTATTTGTTTTATATATCTTACCCATCAAAAAGAAATCTGCAAGGAAAACCAGAATAAAACAAAACGTTGCCCGGGAATACACAGTATTTTCAATTTAAAAAAAATAATTTTATATTAAAATTAATGAATTTTAATGACATTATCGCATTTATTTCAACTAGTAATTTTAAGCATGCACTGCCACATGCATCCTTAAATTTAATTACTGATAAAGTTCGAAGACACGGGACAACTCCATTGAGGGTGAAAGGGGGATATTGAAAGTTTTTCTAGTGAAGTGGACAGTGGGGGAGGGGGTAAAAGTTGCACCTCTTGGATGAAATGAAAAGAATGACTGCTATCGATGAATTAGGAGACTGGTCAACTCAGTTCAAGGTCATTGATCACCACAAATTGTGTTAAAAGAAAGAATAAGTTTGAAATGTTCAGAAATATGGAGAGAAAAAATATTGAATCACAAGAAAAAGTTCGTTAAATAGAGAATGCGCTTCGCTATTTGGAGGATATTTTACAAAGAAATTCGCAAAATGTTCTTGGTTCCAAGGAAAAGTTCGCAAAATAGAGGTTCGTTAAATAGAGGTCCGACTGTAGATAATATTCTGTATAGAATCCACGTTTTCCACGAAAAATCTTGCGATGAAATTAAAAATTCGTAATTTTTCTTAGATAATCCCTCTCCTTACTTCAAAATGACGCTTGATTGAAGACGGGCATTCTTTTTAAGTGGACATTGTTGTGCAATTAGGAGCCAAACAACCATTTAAAAATTTCGAGTTTTAAGTACCTGGGTCTACGTAGTTTTCCCTGCAAATTCGAACCAACTACAGTATGTTGCACTTCAGACTGCGAAATTTGCAAAATTCATTTTGAAAAATGTAGCATCAGAATGTTTACTTTCTCGTATACGAAGCGTAGAAAGACAAAGTATTTTAATCGTCAAAAAATTTTAACTCGAGATTTTGATGAATTCCACGTTTCATACCTCTCAAAGTTCGAAATACGCATTTTTGAAATTATTTTTGTTTGTCTGTGAACACGATAACTAAAAAACGGAACGAAGTTGATACGGAAGTTGAAACGGACTGTCTTAACACCAAAATTGTAGATTTCTGCCAAATTCGGACGAAATCCGTCAACGGGAAGTCTTTCTGTCTGCCTCTCCGCGTGCACGGAAACACGATAACCCAAAAAACGGAATAAAGTTGACTGTCTTAACACCAAAATTGTAGATTTCTGTCAAATATGGACGGAATCCGTTAACGGGAAATCTTTCTGTCTGTCTTTCCGCGTGCAAGGGAACACGATAACCCAAAAAACGATGAAAGCTAGATAGAAAAAATTTGTCAGTTTTATCTTGTAGAAGTGTATCGAATTTCGACCAAATCCGTCAAATGGTTGACTGTCTATTGATGTGTCAATTCGAGGGTATGTGAACGCTAAAACTGAAAAACGCAACAATCTAGATCAGAGGTTCCAAAGTTGTGGTACGCGTACCCACGGAGGTACAGTTGGGATACGCGAACTCAGAGTCGGTAATGGCGGACACAAGAAATCATAAGGGTGAACTGATACTATTGTGAAAATGGAATAAAATGTAAAATCAAAAATAAGTCCTGCAAATATTTTTAATTCGAGTCATTTGACTCTTAAGCTTGCCTAAGCCCTTAACATTATTGATAAAAGTTTCTTTTCATAGACGAATGGTTAGAGACGAAGGGATATGAAAGTAGGGGGTACACGAAAATAAAAATACGAATCAAGGGGTACGCGAGGAAGAAAAGATTGGGAACCTCTGATCTACCAGATAAATATGGCATAAGGTATTGTCATCGAAATTATAAAATTGAGTAAATTATTAGAGCCATTAGCCAAAGGGAGGGCGTCCAAATGCATCACTGTACTGTTCGTCGAAGACATCTGTATTTCAAAATGTTTACTTTGGATTTGGTTTCTTATTGCATAACTGCGTGACCGAGACTTAAGACCGAGCTTCGAATTTTTACCTGTTCTTCAATGAGAGCTCGATCGATGGCTCGAATATCTTCCCTCAGAAGAACAAAAATTAATTCTCATCTCTGTACTACTGCTTAATTACTTTCTCTGTACTACTAAGCTGTACACAAAACGGGCCATACTGTGTACATATAGGAAAAGAGAACTCTCCTCCTTCTTTTTGTAGCGTCCTTCGTAGTCACCCGTATTTCAAAACGTGTCCTCCGGAGTTGGTTACGTTTTGAGAAAGTCGAAAGACGAGAAACTGTCCCTCTTCTTCTTGTAGCGTTCTTCGAAGACACCTGTATCTCAAAATGAAGCTGGTTACTTATTGCATAACTGCGTCTAAGTTATTAACCACTTCGGGCTAAAGATCGAGACTCGAATTTTTACCTGTGCTTCAATGAGAGTGGATCGATACCTCGAATATCTTCCATCATAAGAACAAACATTAATTCTCTTCACTGTGCTACTATTTAATTGCCTTCTCTGTGCTACTAAGTTTTGCACGAAACGCGCCATAGTGTGTACGTATACGAAAAAGTCGCTATGTCGAAAGACGATTTACTCTTCCTCTTGTTCTTGAAGACGCCTGTATCTCAAAATTACTCGTCAACTCGATGGCACAATAATGGTGGTGTGGCTCTTTGGGCCCACTTCCGATGACAGGTCGTACCCCGGTAAAACGGGGGGTTGTTGCATGAGCCGCTCGTAATGGGGCTATTATACAGGAACCACAGTGCCTGACTATCTATTGCTGCGGCGTGTCTTGTTCTTAGGCAGGGCGGGGTGTTGTTCTTTGTGGCTTGTGTATCTCAAAATTAAGCTGGCTACTTATTCTATAACTGCGTACAGGTTATTAACCACTTCGGGCTGAAGATCGAGACTCGAATTTTTACCTGTGCTTCAATGAGAACGGATCGATGGCTCGAATATCTTCCCTCAGAAGAACAAAAATTAGTTCTAGTCTCTGTCCTACTGCTTAATTATCTTCACTGTTCGACTAAGCTGTGCACAAAACGGGCCATACTGTGTACTTATAGAAACAGAGAACTCTCCTCCTTCTTTTTGTAGTGTCCTTCATAGTCACATGTACCTCAAAACGTGTCCTCTGGAGTTGCTTACGTTTTGATAATGTCGAAAGACGAGAAACTCTCCCTCTTGTTCTTGTAGCGTTTTTCGAAGACACCTGTATCTCAAAATGAAGCTGGTTACTTATTGCATAACTGCGTCTAAGTTATTAACCACTTCGGGCTAAAGATCGAGACTCGAATTTTTACCTGTGCTTCAATGAGAGCGGATCGATACCTCGAATATCTTCCTCCAGAAGAACAAAGATCCCAAGAAAGAAGGAAAGAGGGGGGACCTCGTGGCGCTGAGCCCACGTGCAAAAGGTTGCTTTGCCGATCGATTGACGCCCCAGTACATGTCGCTGGATATCGAACACAAAAATGAAAAGTGGCCTCGAAATATGCGACTTTTTAGTATCTTCTTCTCCTGCCTCCCCCCCCCCGTTGCCATTTCATCCCGAATGGCCTACATTGAGGAAAAAGACTTTTAACGGGATCCGTGATTTTGCCCTTTAGGTGCTGAAAAAGTTTCCTGAAAGAAACTTCATTGCATAAGCAGCTAAGCGAGATAAAGAAAAAATTTTCTTCTCCCATCCCTTTTTCATTTTTTAAGTTGCTTTGAGAAGTTTATTCTGCGAGAGTGCTTTAAATTTTGTCTTGTGGTAGGAAGTATTTCTCCTTAAATGACACTTGTGGGTAAAATTATCGTATCTTGCGCGTAATAGCTCTTCTTGTCAGCTATATGTTGGACGAACTTTAATTCATTCTCCACAACCACGGTAAATGGTATCATTAACTTCAGCATTTCAAAAAGTTTACTTTGGATAGATAGATGTTCATTATGTTTAATAACTCATGTTTAAATACTTATTTAACTAAATGATCCTCTATAAGTGTACATTCCCAATTTGGAATTCAATATTTTTAACGATTGCAGTTTTGAATTTGTTGATAGTATTTTATGAATATGTTGAGAGGAAATGAATGCTTAATTCTAAACTTCAGAATAAATCTTCTTTCTCGGTATATTTTTGAGCGATCATTTTCGTGTACATTTAACTTGATTATTCAGTTTCATGTACAAACTCTGCAGTGATCTTGAATTTTCGTAATAAATATTGATATTTTTTTCTCACAAATCGCGTAATTTTTTGAAATTTCTTAAAAATTACCTAAGTTTGAAAGTACATCTACACGATTACATGTTGTTTTCAGGGACTGGAAATTACTTCAATGCCGTTTTCATTTGTTGGATGTGAAACTAATACTACTTTAAAAAATTAAACAAAATGCAGAACCAAAAATAAATCCTGCAAATGTTATTAACAACGTCGTGTCTCATACATTCGGCTCTTTTGTGGCCGTGGGGCCGTCCACAAATGATGTCACACTTGGAGGGGGGGAGGGGGTTCGTGAAATTGTGACAGTTTGTGACAAGGGGGAGGGAGGGGGTAACAAGAAGTGTGACATTACACATTTTGGTTAAAATAAAATCATTTAAAATCAGCAGATTCAATTTCGAAGTTATTTTGAAATTACCAAAAATTGAGGGTATTTTTTAATCGGGGCTAAAACAACTTTCATGTTATTTTTTTCCCACTTATATTCCTTTCTTTTTGAAAAAGGCATTCAGGGTAGGTTCTGAGAATATGGTAGCAGCAGAAATTCTTCACCATTAGAAGCAAACCTTCCCCTGTCACACCCTCGAAATGTCCAACAAAAGATACGTCGTCCCACCTGGGTGAGTGGTAGAATTGGTAGTGGCACAAACAGGTTGATCTTATTGAGGCGCTTTTTTTATAATTCAATCTGTTTAGGAGTATTTTGTGTTCATAAAGTAAAGATAAGATTTAAAGCAAAATATATCAAATTCCAAAATACTACTGTTTTCAATTGCTCTTTTATATTAATATTTTATTACTATTGTATATTAATTAGGTTTTTTGTTGTAAACCTTAATCTTATTTCATACAAAATAAGTACACATATAATCATTATTATTGTTATGCTCACAAATGCCATCAAAACACATAGTTAAAGTTTAAAAATAAAATGTGAAATATGATCTGTAACGTAGCGCTTTGTTTCTGAACCGCAAGTTTATGTTTATGTAATATAGTGTGACATGTGGCAAGGGGGAGGGAGGGGGTATGGTGAAGTGTGACACTTTATGACAAAGGAGGGGAGGGGGGCCAAATATATTGAAAAAAAGTGTGACATCATTTATGGACAGCCCCAAACGCTATTTAAATCCGTAATTAAGTCAACGCAACAATTCATTTTAATACAAAAATCACCTGGACACGCTGAAATGCCTCAAATGTCCGTCACCATCTTAAATATATTCAAATAATAAAAAATATATCAAATGGCGTTGGCATCTAATTAGTATGTTAAATAAAAACGTAAGGCAAGAAGTTAAGATTGACTCTTAAGCTAACCTAAGTCCTTAACATTATTAATAAAAGTTAATTTGAACGAAGGAGATGTTCCCAACCTGTGGTACGCGAAGGACCAGTTGGGGTACGCGAATTCAAAGTCGGTAGTGGCGGACACAAGAAAGCATAAGGTAATAAAAATGTTACAGAATTATGTTTCCCCATGTTCGTGTGAAAAGGAAAAGTGAAAGTTGTGCAAGTCCTAAACCCATCCTCAAAATAAGAAAAAAAGAAAGCAGAAGGAAGTTTAATTTTTAGCTATCCTTCTAAGTTAATGCGAAATTATTACAATACTGATTCCATCCGTTTTGACGTTGAACGAATACTATTGCAAAAATGGAATAAAACGTAAAATCAAACACAAGTCCTGATAATGTTATAAATTCCAATAATTTGACTCTTAAGCTTACCTAGGCCCTTAACATTGATAAAAACTTATTTGACTTAGAAGAATTTCAGAATTATAATGACATTTGTGTGCAATACTTAGCATAAGGACAAAACAAGATGTCTTTAGGAACGAATTTCGAATGCTTTTACAGACGAAATATATTATTGTATTTCTGTGCATTGTCTGTTTTCAGCATAATTTGCTTCGTTTTTTCATGTTTACAGTGTCTGTTTACATCCTTATCCAAGAAATTATTTGTAAAATTACTTTTCAAGGTTATTTAAAGTTTTAAAAAATGTGGCTTCCTAAAAGATAGTATTTCCTTATAACCCGCCAAAAACGGTGCACATTGAACTTATTTGCAGTTTTTCTTATTTAGGTTCCAATCTTGTTCAGATTGAATACCGGAAGAATGCTGTTAGGGCTCGCTAATGTGAAATTTACTAGTCGAGTGCAGATGATTAAGGAATTTTTCTAAAATTTCTCTTTTCAACGATATTTAGCGTTTAAAATGTCGTTTCCAAAAAATAAATATTACTAGCTTATAACCGGTGCAGACGGTAGTTGTTTGTAATATTTCTTATTTAGTTTCCGATCTTGTTCAGTTT
>BGPR01048267.1:0-11591 GCA_013235015.1 Araneus ventricosus | reverse complement strand
TGAGAAACATTCAATTTTCATTTTGTATGGTTGCAACTGAAATTTTGTGAGGTACCACATTTGGTGAGTTATCGCTTGAAAAAAAATTACACCGTACCGTAGTGTGTATCTCTTAGATATTGCGACTAACGGAGTGTTAAAAGAACCACATTTTAGCCACTGTTCTTTAGAACATATTCTTGAACCCATTTCCCTGTTTTGTTTTTTGATTCTGATGTGGCACCATATGACACCTTTTGTGGGAAACTCAAATGTCTCTTGAATACGATAGTATGCACTAAACTGATTTTATTTCCATAAAGAAACACTGGATTTGAAGTGTGGTTTTAAAAATTTATTTCACTGCCGTTAACATTACCATGAAGATAATATTTATGGTGTGGAAATAAAACTTAATGCATTCTGGGATTGTTCTGTCCTGCGTGTGAGAGAATGTTTCTTTATATATTTCCATGTCATTGGAATGCATGAAAATCCACCGTTCGCTTGTATTTATTTATATACGCTCCACGACATCACACACGCGCCAGTCTTTATCGAATATATTCCTTGGCGTAGGGTTGGAGGAAAATATTTTATTTGGCGCTATTATTATTTTTTATCCGCTTAAGGGAAAGTAAAAAATGGAACTTGGTCGAAATGCATCTGGGAGATAATGAGATGATCCGCCTTGTGAGAACGTGGTGACGCAAAACATAGCTTCAGGTCTGTTAGGTTTTAAAATCACGGCATTTGCATTCTTCTGTTAGCAGAGTAAACATTGCACTCCACTCTTCCATATGTATTTGGTGTCTGTTTTTCTGCTTTTGGGTACGTTGAAACGGTTGGTAAAAGATTGGAACGGGGTTCGATTTTGCGCGCAGCTTGTAGGAAAAGAAGCTCCATTTGTAGCAAGTTTTTTTGGGAGTATTTTTCCGTATTCACCAGCAAATCCGTTCCGTTTTAGATTTAAACTTCCGTTCCAAACTTGGAAAGTAAGTCGTTTGTGTCACACTTACATAATGGAACGTTTTACGAATGAGCGTAGAATGAATTATGTGTAGATTTGCCATAATTATCAAGCATTGATACGGGATGTTTAAGTGCTAAATAAATAAAACATGAAAAAAGTTGGTAGGTAATGGTTTATTTTACTCTGATAAAAACCAATAAAGTTTAAGCAATCTAATAAAATGAACATGTAGAATAAGAAAAAAGATGCGAGGCTAATCCTTTTTAGCCCAGTCATATTTTTAAGTTGATTTTACTTTCTTAATTATATCAACTTCTTCTTTCAAATAATTAATAAAATTAGGCGCAAGTCATTTTAAAATTCTAATGACGCAGTGTTTAGGGAGAAAACGGGACAAATAGTAATACAGGACTCAATGGTGAAATACCGTGACAGTCCCGTACAGCTTACCTACAGTCCAGTACGATGCTTACAAGTGGAATTTTATTATCAATTTTTTCATAAATTCCTGATTAGCTGGAGTTTTGAAATTGTGTACGCATATGAATTCTCGATGACTATACGTTATTTTAATATATCCAAAACCTAATTATCAATTAACCTATTAATTTAATAACTAGTGTTTCGATTTTTTTAAATTTCTGTTAGGCGAAATTTTCTCTTGTTCTCACTGCTAGTTTTAATTGGCCATTTTTAAATCATTGCTTTTCTAAAAACTTTTTTGTTTTTCCCCTGATGAATCACTTTCCACTTGTGGTTAGTTAAATTTTGCTGGATGGACAAATAATAATCTAATTAAACCTTAAAAATGCATGTTAGCGCTTTTTTAAAAATTTCAACTGCCTCCCCTCAAATATCCTTTTCTAAATTATACCTGGTGGATCTTGCCTTGTGATCTCACGAGAGCAAAGACTTTTCTAATTAATTAATGAAATAATTTTCTTTTTTCAAAAATGAGGAGTCGTGTTTCATTTCATGTCAAGCAGAGTATTATTTTCTCCTGCATGAGACTTACTATTTTTTATTGGCTATTTTTTAAAGTAATTATTAGTTTGAGAATGAATATAAGAAAGCAAAATTGCAAAATCATGATGATGAGTCATGCTGAATATCATTCTATCTATCAAGTTGCGTGAAGCGTTATTAGTTGCTTTTCACTCACTTTTTCCTTTTTACATAACTTAATTTGCCTCATTTTATAGAGGTGGAATTTTTTTTATCAATTTTCCACACATTCTTGATGCGCTGGAGTTTTGAAATTGTGTACATATAAGAATTCTCGATGACGATACGCTAATTTAATATTTTCAAAACGTAATTATAAATTTACGTATTAATTCGATTAAAATTTGATTCCATACAAGTGGCACTACCTGATATTGAATTTCAGGAAAAAAATTGATTTTAAGAGTCCATAATCTTCATAATAATGAAATACAAATTACAGCCTAAAAAGTATAGAATAATTAAATGAAAAAATACTTTTAGTTCACTAATTAAAGTGTGTTTTAAAACCGTTTTCAATTTATTATTTTTTTTAGTTGCTTTTGAAAAACCATATCTCATATACCGAATTATATATTCTCAAATACCGAAGTAGAGTAAAACCTCGATTAACCGTCACCGTCCGTAGGGCTGTGCCGGATAACCGAATAACCGAAATCTCTTAATACATACGTAGTACAGTAAAGTGATTTTACTGCTGCCTTGGGACGAAAATAAAAATGAAATCCATTAAAAGTGCATAATAACATGCATTGTATTTAATTTTACAAAGCGATCAATACAAATTCAATATAAAAGTAGTAATGTACAAAAACATATTGTAATACTATAAACCAACGTTTAAAAGCATACGTTAACGTTTTTAGACGATGGCGGGTAACAGAAACTGATGGTTAAAGCGTATATCACATGGAGCGCTATCGTACGCTGTTTCCGTCAGCATGAGCGCAATGCCACTCACCAAAAAAGTTTGTAGCACGTGACCGGTCAGACAGGAAGACGGAAATCGTGGGCTGTATTCAACCGGCTTGAAAATGCACTCGATGCTGACGGAAAATTTTTTAATATTTAATGCTTTCTACTTTTTCGTGCACTAATTAAAACTCTTTTTTAAAAACCCTTTTCTTTATGACGCAGAAATTGAAAATCAAAGGTTAAGAAAAATATATAGTCTTAGACACGACAGTTTTTAATGTTTCATTCTTCTCTTCTTAATTTTGTCTGCAAAGTCAATTCAGATTTTAACTTTTCAAAGTTAGGGCTTAATTCACTTGGCTAGGATCCAAATGTCGCCAGAGTAAACTCATTCGCCCATCACTGTCCAATTGTCCTTACAAACTACGTCCGTAATATAAAGATCAAGTGATATCTGAAATCACCTCAATTTTGCTTTAAGACTGATAACATCTCTGAACGGTTAGCGAAGTTTTTATCGATGAGAAATCGGAGAATTGTGATAAATGGCACCAATTCGAAATGAATATTCGATAGACTTTTCTTTCCAGTCGAAAGGAAACAATTTTCTCCCACTTCGTTTTCTCTGTGTAGAAGAAATGGGTGAAATAAATTCACCCAGTCGCGGTTATTGCTTTATTATATTAAATATAGCGGAGAAACTTTGATGCTTTTAGAATTGCTGAATCCATAATTCTGCCATTTCCAACAAATAATCCTAATAAATGCAGGAAGAGAAATTCTTTTTTTTTTCTGCATGTGTTTGTGGAATCCCTTGGAGAAATATTTGTTTCCATTTGGAGGATCGCTATTTCCCGTCGGCCGGAATTCTTTATTATCTGTGTAATCCTACATCCCACAGAGAGGATGGAATTTCTGTTCTGTCCCTCACAAAAGGAATTGCTGTCGTCAGCCCCTCGCTTCGCTGGATCTCTGGAGACGGACGGACAGATCTAAGAATGCCGTCCTGCATGAATTGATTCGCACACTTTTTCAAAGAGATTATTTTATTTATTTTCTGCAGTCCCCCCCCTCCTCCAAAGTTTTCTTACTTATATAATCTGCTTAGAAAAGGCATGGTGTCCCTATTAGCACAAGATATTTTCCGATATCTCAGCGATATTGCTACGATATTCCGAATGCTGCACAACATCGTAAAGATATCGTATCAATATTGTACAGCATCTTGTGCTAATAGGGGTGTTGTAGTCAGTGGCGGCTGGTGACCTCAGAAACAAGATGTTCTGCAAAAGTTTTATAGACGTAAGAAATTTTGTGCTGATTGTTTTGGTATATAATGATGATATGCTAAAAATTGATAGTCCTTTATTTATAAGCAAAAAAACTGGAAAAAATATCTTTGTTTTTTGGCTATAACTAAAATTACAACAAAAATTCCTAGTGGCAAATCTCAGAATCGTAATCAGTACCCGAAAAAACATAAAGAAGCAAAAAATTACAACTCCTCCAGAATTGGATGTAAAAAAACGACTGAATTACTGAGAAAAAGCGAAAAAGAGCCAAATGAGGAAGTCGCGCCAAATGAGAGATGAAAAAATGCAGCTCAAATGAATGTAATTTCAAGCGGAGAAAGGGTTGCTTTTCTCCCGCTTCGCGTTGCTCTTTACGTTAATATTGGATCCGTAAGAGGGAAAAACGTGATGCAGCTGTGGTCTGTCTCTCTCTTAATTCTTGATTGATTTTCGATCTTCTTTGTTACTCTTTTGCCATTTCCGTTGATCACTGAATTCTCAAAGTGGAAAAGTAAGCCAATTAGAATTTTAAAAAAAATACTATCTTTTAAAATATTTTCAGGGGAGGGGAATGCAGCTCCTATGAACGAGCCACCACTGGTCGTAGTGTTGTGTTGGGTTCTGTTTTAATGGAGTGGTGTTTCAGCATAGGAATTGCGGGATTTTTAAATGTCACATGCAATTGGTTAGGAGGGGTGAAACATGTCTTGGTTGCACGGATATAAACCCGTAGTTGAAGTACAGTCGGACCTCTATTTAACGAAGTCGCTAAATCCCGAAAAAAAGTTCGTTATATGGAAAATTCGTTAAATAGAGATTCACCTTTTAAAATACTTTAAACTACACAAGACAGATTTTAAATTCGTAAACACTAAATATTATTATTAAAAAAGTAATTAATCACTCCTTTATTTTGTAAATTAATATCTATTTGTTTTATATATCTTACCCATCAAAAAGAAATCTGCAAGGAAAACCAGAATAAAACAAAACGTTGCCCGGGAATACACAGTATTTTCAATTTAAAAAAAATAATTTTATATTAAAATTAATGAATTTTAATGACATTATCGCATTTATTTCAACTAGTAATTTTAAGCATGCACTGCCACATGCATCCTTAAATTTAATTACTGATAAAGTTCGAAGACACGGGACAACTCCATTGAGGGTGAAAGGGGGATATTGAAAGTTTTTCTAGTGAAGTGGACAGTGGGGGAGGGGGTAAAAGTTGCACCTCTTGGATGAAATGAAAAGAATGACTGCTATCGATGAATTAGGAGACTGGTCAACTCAGTTCAAGGTCATTGATCACCACAAATTGTGTTAAAAGAAAGAATAAGTTTGAAATGTTCAGAAATATGGAGAGAAAAAATATTGAATCACAAGAAAAAGTTCGTTAAATAGAGAATGCGCTTCGCTATTTGGAGGATATTTTACAAAGAAATTCGCAAAATGTTCTTGGTTCCAAGGAAAAGTTCGCAAAATAGAGGTTCGTTAAATAGAGGTCCGACTGTAGATAATATTCTGTATAGAATCCACGTTTTCCACGAAAAATCTTGCGATGAAATTAAAAATTCGTAATTTTTCTTAGATAATCCCTCTCCTTACTTCAAAATGACGCTTGATTGAAGACGGGCATTCTTTTTAAGTGGACATTGTTGTGCAATTAGGAGCCAAACAACCATTTAAAAATTTCGAGTTTTAAGTACCTGGGTCTACGTAGTTTTCCCTGCAAATTCGAACCAACTACAGTATGTTGCACTTCAGACTGCGAAATTTGCAAAATTCATTTTGAAAAATGTAGCATCAGAATGTTTACTTTCTCGTATACGAAGCGTAGAAAGACAAAGTATTTTAATCGTCAAAAAATTTTAACTCGAGATTTTGATGAATTCCACGTTTCATACCTCTCAAAGTTCGAAATACGCATTTTTGAAATTATTTTTGTTTGTCTGTGAACACGATAACTAAAAAACGGAACGAAGTTGATACGGAAGTTGAAACGGACTGTCTTAACACCAAAATTGTAGATTTCTGCCAAATTCGGACGAAATCCGTCAACGGGAAGTCTTTCTGTCTGCCTCTCCGCGTGCACGGAAACACGATAACCCAAAAAACGGAATAAAGTTGACTGTCTTAACACCAAAATTGTAGATTTCTGTCAAATATGGACGGAATCCGTTAACGGGAAATCTTTCTGTCTGTCTTTCCGCGTGCAAGGGAACACGATAACCCAAAAAACGATGAAAGCTAGATAGAAAAAATTTGTCAGTTTTATCTTGTAGAAGTGTATCGAATTTCGACCAAATCCGTCAAATGGTTGACTGTCTATTGATGTGTCAATTCGAGGGTATGTGAACGCTAAAACTGAAAAACGCAACAATCTAGATCAGAGGTTCCAAAGTTGTGGTACGCGTACCCACGGAGGTACAGTTGGGATACGCGAACTCAGAGTCGGTAATGGCGGACACAAGAAATCATAAGGGTGAACTGATACTATTGTGAAAATGGAATAAAATGTAAAATCAAAAATAAGTCCTGCAAATATTTTTAATTCGAGTCATTTGACTCTTAAGCTTGCCTAAGCCCTTAACATTATTGATAAAAGTTTCTTTTCATAGACGAATGGTTAGAGACGAAGGGATATGAAAGTAGGGGGTACACGAAAATAAAAATACGAATCAAGGGGTACGCGAGGAAGAAAAGATTGGGAACCTCTGATCTACCAGATAAATATGGCATAAGGTATTGTCATCGAAATTATAAAATTGAGTAAATTATTAGAGCCATTAGCCAAAGGGAGGGCGTCCAAATGCATCACTGTACTGTTCGTCGAAGACATCTGTATTTCAAAATGTTTACTTTGGATTTGGTTTCTTATTGCATAACTGCGTGACCGAGACTTAAGACCGAGCTTCGAATTTTTACCTGTTCTTCAATGAGAGCTCGATCGATGGCTCGAATATCTTCCCTCAGAAGAACAAAAATTAATTCTCATCTCTGTACTACTGCTTAATTACTTTCTCTGTACTACTAAGCTGTACACAAAACGGGCCATACTGTGTACATATAGGAAAAGAGAACTCTCCTCCTTCTTTTTGTAGCGTCCTTCGTAGTCACCCGTATTTCAAAACGTGTCCTCCGGAGTTGGTTACGTTTTGAGAAAGTCGAAAGACGAGAAACTGTCCCTCTTCTTCTTGTAGCGTTCTTCGAAGACACCTGTATCTCAAAATGAAGCTGGTTACTTATTGCATAACTGCGTCTAAGTTATTAACCACTTCGGGCTAAAGATCGAGACTCGAATTTTTACCTGTGCTTCAATGAGAGTGGATCGATACCTCGAATATCTTCCATCATAAGAACAAACATTAATTCTCTTCACTGTGCTACTATTTAATTGCCTTCTCTGTGCTACTAAGTTTTGCACGAAACGCGCCATAGTGTGTACGTATACGAAAAAGTCGCTATGTCGAAAGACGATTTACTCTTCCTCTTGTTCTTGAAGACGCCTGTATCTCAAAATTACTCGTCAACTCGATGGCACAATAATGGTGGTGTGGCTCTTTGGGCCCACTTCCGATGACAGGTCGTACCCCGGTAAAACGGGGGGTTGTTGCATGAGCCGCTCGTAATGGGGCTATTTTACAGGAACCACAGTGCCTGACTATCTATTGCTGCGGCGTGTCTTGTTCTTAGGCAGGGCGGGGTGTTGTTCTTTGTGGCTTGTGTATCTCAAAATTAAGCTGGCTACTTATTCTATAACTGCGTACAGGTTATTAACCACTTCGGGCTGAAGATCGAGACTCGAATTTTTACCTGTGCTTCAATGAGAACGGATCGATGGCTCGAATATCTTCCCTCAGAAGAACAAAAATTAGTTCTAGTCTCTGTCCTACTGCTTAATTATCTTCACTGTTCGACTAAGCTGTGCACAAAACGGGCCATACTGTGTACTTATAGAAACAGAGAACTCTCCTCCTTCTTTTTGTAGTGTCCTTCATAGTCACATGTACCTCAAAACGTGTCCTCTGGAGTTGCTTACGTTTTGATAATGTCGAAAGACGAGAAACTCTCCCTCTTGTTCTTGTAGCGTTTTTCGAAGACACCTGTATCTCAAAATGAAGCTGGTTACTTATTGCATAACTGCGTCTAAGTTATTAACCACTTCGGGCTAAAGATCGAGACTCGAATTTTTACCTGTGCTTCAATGAGAGCGGATCGATACCTCGAATATCTTCCTCCAGAAGAACAAAGATCCCAAGAAAGAAGGAAAGAGGGGGGACCTCGTGGCGCTGAGCCCACGTGCAAAAGGTTGCTTTGCCGATCGATTGACGCCCCAGTACATGTCGCTGGATATCGAACACAAAAATGAAAAGTGGCCTCGAAATATGCGACTTTTTAGTATCTTCTTCTCCTGCCTCCCCCCCCCCGTTGCCATTTCATCCCGAATGGCCTACATTGAGGAAAAAGACTTTTAACGGGATCCGTGATTTTGCCCTTTAGGTGCTGAAAAAGTTTCCTGAAAGAAACTTCATTGCATAAGCAGCTAAGCGAGATAAAGAAAAAATTTTCTTCTCCCATCCCTTTTTCATTTTTTAAGTTGCTTTGAGAAGTTTATTCTGCGAGAGTGCTTTAAATTTTGTCTTGTGGTAGGAAGTATTTCTCCTTAAATGACACTTGTGGGTAAAATTATCGTATCTTGCGCGTAATAGCTCTTCTTGTCAGCTATATGTTGGACGAACTTTAATTCATTCTCCACAACCACGGTAAATGGTATCATTAACTTCAGCATTTCAAAAAGTTTACTTTGGATAGATAGATGTTCATTATGTTTAATAACTCATGTTTAAATACTTATTTAACTAAATGATCCTCTATAAGTGTACATTCCCAATTTGGAATTCAATATTTTTAACGATTGCAGTTTTGAATTTGTTGATAGTATTTTATGAATATGTTGAGAGGAAATGAATGCTTAATTCTAAACTTCAGAATAAATCTTCTTTCTCGGTATATTTTTGAGCGATCATTTTCGTGTACATTTAACTTGATTATTCAGTTTCATGTACAAACTCTGCACTGATCTTGAATTTTCGTAATAAATATTGATATTTTTTTCTCACAAATCGCGTAATTTTTTGAAATTTCTTAAAAATTACCTAAGTTTGAAAGTACATCTACACGATTACATGTTGTTTTCAGGGACTGGAAATTACTTCAATGCCGTTTTCATTTGTTGGATGTGAAACTAATACTACTTTAAAAAATTAAACAAAATGCAGAACCAAAAATAAATCCTGCAAATGTTATTAACAACGTCGTGTCTCATACATTCGGCTCTTTTGTGGCCGTGGGGCCGTCCACAAATGATGTCACACTTGGAGGGGGGGAGGGGGTTCGTGAAATTGTGACAGTTTGTGACAAGGGGGAGGGAGGGGGTAACAAGAAGTGTGACATTACACATTTTGGTTAAAATAAAATCATTTAAAATCAGCAGATTCAATTTCGAAGTTATTTTGAAATTACCAAAAATTGAGGGTATTTTTTAATCGGGGCTAAAACAACTTTCATGTTATTTTTTTCCCACTTATATTCCTTTCTTTTTGAAAAAGGCATTCAGGGTAGGTTCTGAGAATATGGTAGCAGCAGAAATTCTTCACCATTAGAAGCAAACCTTCCCCTGTCACACCCTCGAAATGTCCAACAAAAGATACGTCGTCCCACCTGGGTGAGTGGTAGAATTGGTAGTGGCACAAACAGGTTGATCTTATTGAGGCGCTTTTTTTATAATTCAATCTGTTTAGGAGTATTTTGTGTTCATAAAGTAAAGATAAGATTTAAAGCAAAATATATCAAATTCCAAAATACTACTGTTTTCAATTGCTCTTTTATATTAATATTTTATTACTATTGTATATTAATTAGGTTTTTTGTTGTAAACCTTAATCTTATTTCATACAAAATAAGTACACATATAATCATTATTATTGTTATGCTCACAAATGCCATCAAAACACATAGTTAAAGTTTAAAAATAAAATGTGAAATATGATCTGTAACGTAGCGCTTTGTTTCTGAACCGCAAGTTTATGTTTATGTAATATAGTGTGACATGTGGCAAGGGGGAGGGAGGGGGTATGGTGAAGTGTGACACTTTATGACAAAGGAGGGGAGGGGGGCCAAATATATTGAAAAAAAGTGTGACATCATTTATGGACAGCCCCAAACGCTATTTAAATCCGTAATTAAGTCAACGCAACAATTCATTTTAATACAAAAATCACCTGGACACGCTGAAATGCCTCAAATGTCCGTCACCATCTTAAATATATTCAAATAATAAAAAATATATCAAATGGCGTTGGCATCTAATTAGTATGTTAAATAAAAACGTAAGGCAAGAAGTTAAGATTGACTCTTAAGCTAACCTAAGTCCTTAACATTATTAATAAAAGTTAATTTGAACGAAGGAGATGTTCCCAACCTGTGGTACGCGAAGGACCAGTTGGGGTACGCGAATTCAAAGTCGGTAGTGGCGGACACAAGAAAGCATAAGGTAATAAAAATGTTACAGAATTATGTTTCCCCATGTTCGTGTGAAAAGGAAAAGTGAAAGTTGTGCAAGTCCTAAACCCATCCTCAAAATAAGAAAAAAAGAAAGCAGAAGGAAGTTTAATTTTTAGCTATCCTTCTAAGTTAATACGAAATTATTACAATACTGATTCCATCCGTTTTGACGTTGAACGAATACTATTGCAAAAATGGAATAAAACGTAAAATCAAACACAAGTCCTGATAATGTTATAAATTCCAATAATTTGACTCTTAAGCTTACCTAGGCCCTTAACATTGATAAAAACTTATTTGACTTAGAAGAATTTCAGAATTATAATGACATTTGTGTGCAATACTTAGCATAAGGACAAAACAAGATGTCTTTAGGAACGAATTTCGAATGCTTTTACAGACGAAATATATTATTGTATTTCTGTGCATTGTCTGTTTTCAGCATAATTTGCTTCGTTTTTTCATGTTTACAGTGTCTGTTTACATCCTTATCCAAGAAATTATTTGTAAAATTACTTTTCAAGGTTATTTAAAGTTTTAAAAAATGTGGCTTCCTAAAAGATAGTATTTCCTTATAACCCGCCAAAAACGGTGCACATTGAACTTATTTGCAGTTTTTCTTATTTAGGTTCCAATCTTGTTCAGATTGAATACCGGAAGAATGCTGTTAGGGCTCGCTAATGTGAAATTTACTAGTCGAGTGCAGATGATTAAGGAATTTTTCTAAAATTTCTCTTTTCAACGATATTTAGCGTTTAAAATGTCGTTTCCAAAAAATAAATATTACTAGCTTATAACCGGTGCAGACGGTAGTTGTTTGTAATATTTCTTATTTAGTTTCCGATCTTGTTCAGTTT
>BGPR01048266.1:0-11592 GCA_013235015.1 Araneus ventricosus | reverse complement strand
AGGTTGGCTGTATTTTTCGCATTTTTGTAATGCTTCGGTAGCTTCACTTATATCTAAGAATCGGCATAGTTTGGGTTCATTTATTAGTTATATTTTTTGAGCCGAACATGCGAACACAATTCAATATCGCTGTTATCTAGTAGTAGAAGATATGCTATTGAAAAAGCTTTTAAAGAAGCTTAAATGATGGTTGCTAAAACAAAAGAGTCTTTGCTACCTTTATTCATAGTTTTTATTCCAAATTGATGGCCATACAAGTAGAAGTGGCGCCAGAGGGGGGGGGACTGGGGGGAGGGCCCCCCGTCGGGGATAAATTTTTTGTATCCCGTCTGGGAAAATTTTTGTAAGGGGTATTCAACTGTAGTTGATAAAAAAGAATCTGGCGAAAATTTGAGACCAATGTCATTACACTCGTCCCCCGTACAGCAGGGCGAAGAGCCCGGGCCCCCCCCCGTTGGGCAAACTCTAACGCCATTCCTGCTTATAAGTAAACCACGTTATATGTGATAAAAGTTAGCACTGAGATAGTTTGGTTTAGTTTAGTTTAGTTATATTAATGTCCCGCATTGTAGCGATTCTAGGGCTATTTTGGGACTGACATCGTAATTTTGAACCGCGGTCAGATAACGAGGACGACACCTGAGCTGGCACCCCCTGTCCAAACTTCCACACCACGCCAGCGGGAGGACCTGGGATAGTTTGGATTCGTTTATTTGTTATAATTTTGAGAAAATATGTGAACACAATTAAATATCGGCTGGTATTTGTTGTAGTAAAAGATATGCCAATCAAAAAGCTTTTAAAAAATCTTAAATGGTGATAACTAAAACAAAAAGAAAGTCGTTGCTACTTTGCTACTTTTACTCATAGTTTTATTCAAAATTAATGATCATGCACGTAAACAATATTATATGTAATAAAAGTTTTCTATACAAACGCGTTAGGTAATAATGGTAGGTAATATTAGCAATCCGTAAATGTTCTTCAAAGTTGCCTTTGCGTGATTTAATCTAACGTAGTGACTAATATCATAGCCCACATCTGTCTCTCACTAATCTAGTAACGCTCTGACGTCACCAACAATAAAATTCGCGCCATAGCACTGCGAGACGTTAAACAGCATTATTTCATTGTTAGAGCACCTAAATTTCAGTAATTTTAAATTAAAAAAATAATTGTCTTTCTAATTTCAAATTTAATAGCTCTAAAATAGTGAAATAAAATTTGCTATCGATTGATATAAAATTTATCTCGCTATGATCAATAGTTACCGAGAAATTTTAAATTATATCAATCATATATTTCAAATTAATTTCCGTTTTAAATCGAAAATAGTAAATCATATTAGTGGTATATCATGCGCGTGATATAGTTTAGACGCCACGATGCATCTGATTATTTATTGCGATCGTAATGATATAATTTGATAATATTTTTGGCAACGTTTGAAAAGCAGAGAAGTGCTTTGTTTTGATTAGACATTCGAAGTACAAGGAAAATTGTTGAATAAAGAAATATGTAAATAAAAATATATTTCCTGTCATAAACATATGTTTATGTCATTTGTTTTCAATCAATCTTAAACATTTATCTTGCATATACGTATATCTATTTAAACACGTCAAATTTGAAGGGAAATCTCTCGAATGAAGAGGCAATTTGCATCCGTCATACCATGATTGGTTATTTTCTAGTTCTAAAATAAGTTTTGTTCACAAGATTTGCTGCAATCTCAATTTTCCATATTTATAAACAAACTGAAGATTCCGTTATGTTATTGCAGATAATGGCTCTAAAAAATGGGAGATGTCCATTAATTTACGACCCCCTAGACCACCATAACGGTGCGTTACCTATCTGAAAAAAAACTTTTTAAAATGCGCTCACACTGAAAAAAACATAGTTGCAACATTATTAGTTGTTTTTAATTAATTGTTGAAATGGGTTCAATAATTTATGACCATTCGGTACATACCGGAATTTCTTCACTATATTACAAATCAAAACATTAAATGCGGCAATATTGTGAATGCATACGAGAATGTCGAGGAAAGAACATTCCAGCTCGTTTCTTACAAAATCTTGAAAAAGTGCGAACATAACTCTTATATACAGGGTTATCCTAAATGATTTATCGGGTTTCAAATTACTTTATTTGCAAGTATACGACGTACAAAGACGGGTGATACATGAAAAGATGCCGAGTTTCTGGTACATACTACAAATGACCAGGTGCAGCTTTTCCGTATTTGCGTAGGAATGCACGCTGAACGCTCGTAACCGAAGAACACTTCGCATATTCCAACACACAAAAAATCTTCTCCTGCATTGCCGCCATCTTGTACAGTGCCGCTACAGGCCTGCCATCTAGCGAGCACGCGAGCCACGAGGCGGGCTTTTAAACTTATGTATCAGGGTTGCCAGATGAAAATAGCAAAATAAGGCCAAACCTTCTTAAAAATAAGGCCAAAAAAGGCCAAATTTGACAAATTGACGGAAAACCTCATTTGCTATTAGAAAAAAGGCTATCCTTCATGAAAACGAATCCCACTTGATAGGCAAATGTTCAATGTTCTATTATTAAACTAAAATTTATGTGAAAGAAATTTAAAACATCCTTGTTCTATTCAGGAGCTATTTCGTTCGACAGCTCATTATATTTCAGTTGAAATGTGTAATATCAAAAATTTATTAAAAAACAATAGAATAGGTAATTTAAAAAATTTCTAAAAGTCATTAACGAAAATAAGGCCAAAAATGAATTTAAGGCCAAATGAAAATTCCTAAGGCCAAGAGCTTTGAAAAAAGGCCAAATTTCCATAATTTGGCTTTGAAAAGGCCAAATGAAAATTCCTAAGGCCAAGAGCTTTGAAATAAGGCCAAATTTCCATAATTTGGCTTTAAAAAGGCCAAATGAAAATTCCTAAGGCCAAGAGCTTTGAAAAAAGGCCAAATTTCCATAATTTGGCTTTAAAAAGGCCAATATGGCAACCCTGGATGTATCTTGTCATGCCATCACCCGTCTTTGTAGGTCGTATACCTCTCAACACACAGTGTTTTGAAACCCTATGAATCATTTAGGCTAACCCTGTACTATCACACCAATTCTGTACAGAAAAAAAATCATCACCTGTCTCCCAATAAAATTCTTGTCTTTAAATCCGACGGTCACCTAACTTGTCACAGCAATCCCAAAATGGCAGCAAGGCCAGGTGTGACGAAGAAAACTCGGTCACCATCCTTCAAGAGGACAGGTGGCTTGGGACACATCCTAATCCCCGTTAAGTTGCACCTTCCCCGAAAGATTAGGCAATGATTCAGAATCCTGAGCTCACTAATCCTGGCTGTGAATGGAAACGAGGCGGGTGCTTAGAATGGCCGTGAGGGCACCGGCCAGATGATTGGATTTCCTCTTCCATTCTTGGCTATAGAAGTTCAACTTATATCGTGTCTAATGAGCCAGGTGACTTAAGCGTTTAACGTAAACTAATTGTATCCTTAGAATAGACGGGGATATAGTCACAATGAGCGTTATGCGATAGTTCTGACTTTGAAAGAACTGACTTTGCAAACCTAACGCTATACTAAATAATTATAACATGCAGATTGCCATCAGTTATTGTAGTGGAAAATTTATAAAGTTTTTTCACCCGCGTTGTTTTTCAAACAAATTCAAAAATTGGTTTTCGTGATAACAGTTTTGTCTGAAACTAGTTTTGCAACTTAAGTACACAGGCATTCGGGGGATAACACACACAGATGAAGCATTAATTAAAGATGACGTAATTTGGCGCAAAAAAGTAATTTGGCGTAAAAAAAGCAATTTGGCGTAAAAAAAGTAATTTGGCGTAAAAACACTAATTTGGCGTAAAAAAAGTAATTTAGCGTAATACAGGGTTTCCAAAACAAAATCATCAAAAATTTTTTTTTCATCTTCGTTGTATTTCTCTTTTATTCCAGAATTTTTCCATTTTTAATTGTCTTGTGCTTTTTGAGGGGATAGCGACAAAATTTTTACGTTTTTTCGTATGTCGTTAGCGGAAAAAAGCACTTATTAATATTATAGGCGGGCTTCGCTTCCTGAAGAGCGGCTCGCCATGATATTTTTCAATTTATTAAATTTTTGTCTTTTTTTTGTCCATTGTTTCTTGTATGTTTTTTAATTTTTGTCTTTTGTTTCTTGTTTGTTTTCATATTATATATATATATATATATATATATATATATAAATTTATTTTTTTCATAACTACTAGTTTTCAAGGATAGTGTTTGAAAATTCTCTCCTTGAATTTTCTGTAAATAATTCAATTTTCCTTGAACACAGTTATTCAACGCAAGAATTAATGATGTGAAAAATAAAGAGGAAAACCTACAATTCTAAGGAAGTTAGCGAAATCTACACATTTTTTTTCATGTTACTACCATCTTCATTTCTATTTTAGTAAGGACAATACGAAAAGAAAACTTCCAATAAGATAATCCTGAAACAAAGGTATGTATGATAAACAATACTTCCTTACAGATGTTTTGGGCTCAGATTAGAAGTTAAGTTTTCTTCCATGTCTATTTATAATCAAAATACATTTTTAAAAAAGATGAACCTTCTCAAATCTTGTTAAGGGTTAAAAAGTCCACAAAAGATGCAAACAAATTCTCCAAGACTTCAGGAAGGACAAAAAAAGTACAGTAAAACTCTAATTCCAATTAAATGGGGGGGTCGGAACGTTTGGAACATGCGGAAATTCGGATGATATTAAGTAAAAAAGACGTTAGACATAGAAAAAAAACATTTTAATTTATGAAATTATGTTTAACCCTCTGATTGCGTATCCCGCGATTTCCGCGGGTTGGGAGCAAGTCTAGTTTTTGCTGTATCCTTTGATTTTCACAGGCCAATGTGTTTACTTAGTACTATCATAGCGTTGGATTATGTTTAGGTTTAGTAGAGAGGTATGTTTGAGGCGTATGCTTGCTATATATATATATATATATATATATATATATATAAAGCAGCTTTATCTCCAATTGAGGAAAAGAAATGGAAGGGGAAATTAGCAGAGTGCAATCAGAAGAGTTCGAGAAACTGGTTTGATCATCGTTTATTTTAAACACATAGCACATAGACATAAGACACAGACATAAAAGGACGTTTTACAAGCACAGTTCAAAGTACATCACTGAGCCTCTTAACGGTTCTCCGTGAAAGGAATCATGGGATGCATGTGACGTCACGGAGTGACGTATTGCATCATGACATCATTACAATAGCTCGTGATTGGTTAGAAGATTGAATGAGGAGACTGAAGGAAATTTAAATGCGTATAATTCCCAACAGAAATTGAGAACTAATTCTCGAATTGAGGACTACACACTGGAGTCGGCATTACCGCCCACTCTGTAGCATTGGATCAAGTTAAATTAATAAAGCTTTGCATATAAATAACAGCTCTCTCGGTTTAACGGTATTTGAACACGTTTGCAAACGTTGCATCGAAACAGTGATTTAAAAAAAATTACGCATTCAGAGGGTTAACAAACATAAGCTACAGAAAATTGCAAATACTGTAAGATTTAGATAGAAAGAAATCACAAATTAAATTATGAAGGTACATTGCGTAAATACTTATGTATTAAAATTGCATATGAACAATACAATGGGTATGTCAATATTTTAATTGCTAAAAATAACCTCCTTTGGTCGGAAAAAGATGCGACAAGGTCGCTGACCCCGTTACCACTATTGTTTTCACAATTTTGACATATTTAGTTTTTTTTTCTTTTTTCTCTCAAAATCGATTCTGCAGGGGCCGATCCAGGTTTTTTAAGGGCCCATTTGTGTAAAAAAAATATTTTTGTGAAAAAAAATTGTGAAAAATAAAATATTTTTGTGGGAAAAAATTTTTTTTGTGAAAAAAAGTTTTATCATGTAAAACCTTCAGTTTTAGCAGTCATATTTCCATATTTTACGTGAATTTGAGTCTTGTGAAGGGGCCGGTTTATGAATTTGAATTTTGTGAAGGGGCCGTTTTCATGAAGTAGAATTTTGTGAGGGGCCGTTTTTATGAAGTGGAATTTTGTGAAGGGGCCGTTTTCATGAAGTGGAATTTTGTGAAGGGGCCGCAGAACGGCACCAATTTTCGCTTGGATCGACCATGTTCTGATAATTAGATTGGATAATAAGTATAATTGGACTGCAGATACTTGGAGTTCCGCTGTAAATGAAAAGCTTAGTTTTTCGCTTCTTATACTGTTTCTTAAATTCGATGACCATCTGAGTTTAGCAAGAAAATGCAGAAAACTTGATTTGTTTTTTGCAGATCAAACACTGACAGAATAAAAGTATTCGTAAACACACGAGAGACAAACATAAAGTTTACCCATTAACTGATTTGGTTCGAAATTTGAATACAATTCTATATTTCGTGTGAAGACAAAGACCTCATCGCTAAATTCCATCCATAGAGTTCATCGAGTTTAAAAAAGCTGCAGCAAATTATAACAAAAATAACATCCCGCAAATTAGAAGAAATATTTAGTTAATAAATGCAGGTACTGTACAGATTTTTGAACTGAAATTAGAAAGTAAACTTCCTTTCTCAGTTATTTATTATCAAAATGTAACATCAATAACGGAACCTTCCCAAACCTTGTTAAGTTTTAAAAAATGTCAGCAACACATGCAGAGAGGTTTCCTGGATTCAATCAACGACAAAAGAAATGAATGAAATAATTATTTTCCCTTTTTATGCTGTTACAAAGATCCGTTTGACCGAAATTGTAATATGAATGTTGCAAGAAGAAACACACCGATACAGAAAAATATTTTTTGCAGACCCAGCACATGCAATAGTAGTACGAGAGACAAATATACTGTTTACCCATTAACCCTTTACAATTCACTACAAGTTTCGTCTTGAAAATTACTAAATTTATTTCAAAAATGAGCATTAGACATGTAGCTGATCATAAATATGTAAAAGAAAAAAATTTGGCATTTTTTTATTTTCAAGAAATTTGCGATTTCACAATCAAACCAATGAACGGTAACGGGCTACTTTTCCTCCGAATAAGTTATCATCGAAATTTAATTTAAATTATGTATTTAATTTATAAGTATACGCGAGTATTCATGATATTCAACATTCATAAAATTCAATATTACTTTCGAGGATTCAATTTTAAAAAATTTCAATCTGTGCATCATTTTGTTTCTCTTAGAGATCACAAGCAATCAAGCTCTTGCAATACCAATATCTTTGTGAATACTAACGGTATTGAACTGGAATTTTTATATAAGTTGGACTATACATCTGGATCTTAAGTTATGAAAGAAAAATTACGCTAAGTTTCGCCCATGCGCAGTAAAAGAATGCTCACTGTGTGGTTTCACTGCGAAACCAATAAACGTTAAATGGTTAAATGATTTGGTCCGAAATTTGATACAGATCTATATTTCGTGCGAAGATTCCTAAATTTCATCCATCCTGTTGAATTAAACTGTAGTAAGATAAAAAAAAACATACGACCCAGTAATCTACAATAAATATATAGTTAATAAATAATGTTTCCTTTTGGATATTTGAAACTGAAATTAGTAGGGAAATTTCCCTTCTCAATTATTTATTACCAAAATACTTAAGCAACAACAACAACGGAACCTTCCCAAACCTTGTTAAGGTTTAAAAAATGCATGCAGAGAGAGATTCCTGCATTCAGTCAGGAACAAAAGAAATGAATGAAATATTTATTTCACATTTTTTTGCTGTTCCTAAGAATTTAAGACGGCAGTCTGAGTTTTGCAGGAAAAAACACATAGCAGCAGAAGAGCATTTTGTATTTTATTTGTAGAACCAGCTCATAAAAAGGCATTCGTATACACACGATAGACAAATAAATATATAGTTTACCTGTTATCTGATTTGGTTAGAAATTTGGTGGAAATTTATATTTAGCGTAAAGACAAGACCTCTCTGCTAAATTTCACCCACCTAGCTAGCTGAGTTTAAAAAACTTCAGTAAAATAAAACAAATATAACACCCAGTAACCTAAAAGAAATATATAGTTAATAAATAAAGCTCCCTTACCGATTTTTGAAACTGAAATTAGTAGGTGAATTTCCTTCCTCAGTTATTTCTTATCAAAATACTTAAGCAACAACAACAACGGAACCTTCCCAAACCTTGTTAAGGTTTAAAAAATGCCAGCAACACATGCAGAGAGGTTTCCTGCATTCAGTCAGGGACAAAAGAAATGAATGAAATATTTATTTCCCCTTTTTTTATGCTGTTCCTAAGATTCTGAGACGGCAGTCTGGGTTTTGTAGGAAAAAACACACAGATGCAGAAAAACATTTTTTGCAGAGCCATCGGAGCAGGGTAAGTAAGCATTAAAATAAGTAACCGGAGGGAAAAAGGACATTCATTTAGTTTTCCCTAAGTAAATGTCATTTCCTTTTAACTCCAAGAAATAAATTTCTTCCCCGAAGATCCCAATAAATCTTCTTGCACAGAAATACACCAGCCTAAAGATAAATTGTTCTTTCGGTAGATTCACTAGCCTTGCGAGATAAATGGTCATTCACAATGGTGGTCTTTACATAGTTTAAGTACCAAACAGTAACTATTAAAATTAATGAATTTTCTTCGGATCTGAGAATAAAACCCGCAAAATAACCCTGTTCAACTAAACGGTTTTTCAAGTGCATTGTGCTAAATATTTTCACTTCGTAAGAAATACCCTTTTCGAAAACTTTTGTATGAGCTTTTTTATTAGATATAACACCAAGCCAATAGCGTCTTAAAATAAAAGTACAGTACAGTCTCGCTAATTCGAGGTGGACGGGAAACATATTTACAAACCCTACCCTGATAGAACTGAGGCAGGAAATCGGACAATATGATTGGCTCGCTTCGCCGAGAGCCGATGACGTCGTTCTTTGCTCTCGTGCGTGTACTTTTCATTAGTATAATTTCTTACAGTGTGGGATGTTTTATTTTTTATGATATTTTAAAAAATGATTTCATTTTTAAAAATATTACAACCCACGGAAGAATGTTTTCTGAGCTCAACTGTGGGAAAACGGAGAGGAAAAGTAGGAGGACTCTTGTTTTGTTATGATTGCCGTACGCTACGTGCGAGAGCTGAAAACGACGTCACTGCTCCTCGTAGCCAATGATAGTGACTGATTTCCTGCCTCAGTTCTATCAGGGTAGGGTTTGTAAATATGCGGACGGGACCGGGCCTACCTCGAACTACCGAAAACTCGAATAAATAAATAAATGGAAAAAAGCAATTTTTAAATTTCTGTGTAGTATATTTAAATGAAAAATGTACTTACATATTATTACATTACTGCTGATAGCAACAGGTTAATTATATCTTAAAATAATTGTCAATTGTTTTTTGTTTAAACACATTGCTCCTATGTATCGATCTTATATATATATCCCGTTTTCTTTGGGAGGGGGCATTTTTGCAGGTGGCTTCAGGGTGCGCAGTGGACCTATGACCCGTCGAACAACAATAAAAACCAGATGCAGTAATTCTTTCACTTGTTGGTCATTATTTGGGAGCTAAACTGATTTTTTTCACTAACTCGGATTTATGGAAAACTCGAACAATCGAGCCTCTATTGTATTACGTTGAAAGTTGTTTCTTCAATAGGAAAAAATATTCTGAAGAGTAGACCAACGTGTCAAACTCGCTGTTCGCGGGACACATGTGACTCACTGTGAATATCCGTGCGGCCCAGTAAAGATAAGAGTATGTAACAAAACTTTTAATAAAAATTTCATAGCTTATTTTTCTAAATTCCTAAGTATATATAATTACTGACGTTAGCCAGGCTTGAAAACACTCGAAAAGTGGACATTATTTCCATTATTTGGAAGTACTTATCGGTGCGAGCAATTATTTTCAGTTTTGAAAGGAAATAAGTCACCTGTGAAATCAGCAAATTCTCACTAGTTTAGTTTTGAAAGTAGTCACTGCGAACAAGGAACCTCCCGAAGTAGGGGAGATGGTAGCAGAGAAGAGATACCAAGAGTCAGGAAGAAAATATTAATTTTACAGTTGGTCTTGTTCTTTTTTACTTTCTCATATACGAAGTATACAGAGAAAGTATTGTAATCAAAAAATTCGAACTCGAGATTTTGACGAATCTCCACGTTTTAGACCTCCCCGAGTCCGAAAAACACAATTTTGGAATTATGTCTGTCTGTCTGTCCGTGAACACGATAACTCGAAAACTATTAGAGCTACGGGATGAAAATTGGTATGCGATCTTGAAACATAATTTGTAGGTTTCTATCAAATGTTGGACAAAATCCTTCAACGGGAAGTCTGTCTGTTCATCTGTCTGCGTTCATGTGAACACTATAACTCAAAAACTTGAATAGCTAGATGGTTAAAATTTGATACACAGTTTTATCATCACGAATGTAGGTCCGTATCAAATTTTGGGCAAATCCGTCAAAGGGTTGACTATCTGGTTGATATAATCGCATACTTCCGTACATAGGGTTGAATATAATCGCATACTTCCAAACATTATAACTCGTAAACCCTACGGCTTTGATAAATAAAAATTGATATGTGGCCTGCTAACATTAATTGTAGATCCGTGCCGAATTTTCGTTTCAATCGGTCGAAAAAAAAAGTTGTTCAAATCGCCTATTTGTCTTTTCTCACCACACAATGACGCGAGGCCGTTATTGCCTGATTCACTTGCGCTAATCCTTTCCGCTTCTACCCACGCCTTTCTCCTCCAAGCTACCAATCCTCAAGCTTTTTTTCTCCACTGCGTTAAGGGTGCTTGTTCGTTTTACTGCCTTTTAGCTTATTTTTTCTCCACATGTGTTGGGAGTATACTAGAAAGTTGAGGGGAGACCACTCCCGATGGTTATACCATGTTCTCGAAATAAACCTGTTTCTATAAAAATTGAAGTTCTTGTCTTTTCGAGGCCCTTATAAATTTCGACTTTGTTCATTTGCCACATTCTAACATTTCAGTTCGGCATTCTTGTAATAAACATTTGCCGACTAACTTTAAGTTGTAGTAGCCTGGTTGAAAGATTCGGAAAAGGAGAATCACGTGTGAGGTAACCGCTTTCAAAATCAGCCATGTATTTGCGCCTGGTGCAAGTTAAGGCGCGTATACACTTACCTGTCGAACGGTTTGCGAACCGTTCGTTGAAATTATTTTCATAACGAACAACCGAGAACTATGGGAAAGGAGAGAACCCACTGCGAACAAAAGCTAGTAGAAAACTTTTCCAGTGTATGACGGTATTTAAGAGCGGAAAAAATTATTCTCTAATTCATTTGATGCTCGTACTTCAGTGGAGATCAGATCATATCATGCTTTTATAAAATATTATACATAATTACATGTACCTACGTGACACTACTATAACATATAAAGTGACCAGAAAATACTGGTTTTCTACATCGCTGTAGATTAGTTCTTTTTGGAGTCCATAATGGCTTTAAGGAAGATGTAAATGCTATTCTTTTGTTAACTGAATTTGATGAATGTATTACATTTTTGTGAGAAACATAACATTTGTATGTATTTTTCAAAACTATCACTG
>BGPR01048265.1:0-11592 GCA_013235015.1 Araneus ventricosus | reverse complement strand
TGAGAAACATTCAATTTTCATTTTGTATGGTTGCAACTGAAATTTTGTGAGGTACCACATTTGGTGAGTTATCGCTTGAAAAAAAATTACACCGTACCGTAGTGTGTATCTCTTAGATATTGCGACTAACGGAGTGTTAAAAGAACCACATTTTAGCCACTGTTCTTTAGAACATATTCTTGAACCCATTTCCCTGTTTTGTTTTTTGATTCTGATGTGGCACCATATGACACCTTTTGTGGGAAACTCAAATGTCTCTTGAATACGATAGTATGCACTAAACTGATTTTATTTCCATAAAGAAACACTGGATTTGAAGTGTGGTTTTAAAAATTTATTTCACTGCCGTTAACATTACCATGAAGATAATATTTATGGTGTGGAAATAAAACTTAATGCATTCTGGGATTGTTCTGTCCTGCGTGTGAGAGAATGTTTCTTTATATATTTCCATGTCATTGGAATGCATGAAAATCCACCGTTCGCTTGTATTTATTTATATACGCTCCACGACATCACACACGCGCCAGTCTTTATCGAATATATTCCTTGGCGTAGGGTTGGAGGAAAATATTTTATTTGGCGCTATTATTATTTTTTATCCGCTTAAGGGAAAGTAAAAAATGGAACTTGGTCGAAATGCATCTGGGAGATAATGAGATGATCCGCCTTGTGAGAACGTGGTGACGCAAAACATAGCTTCAGGTCTGTTAGGTTTTAAAATCACGGCATTTGCATTCTTCTGTTAGCAGAGTAAACATTGCACTCCACTCTTCCATATGTATTTGGTGTCTGTTTTTCTGCTTTTGGGTACGTTGAAACGGTTGGTAAAAGATTGGAACGGGGTTCGATTTTGCGCGCAGCTTGTAGGAAAAGAAGCTCCATTTGTAGCAAGTTTTTTTGGGAGTATTTTTCCGTATTCACCAGCAAATCCGTTCCGTTTTAGATTTAAACTTCCGTTCCAAACTTGGAAAGTAAGTCGTTTGTGTCACACTTACATAATGGAACGTTTTACGAATGAGCGTAGAATGAATTATGTGTAGATTTGCCATAATTATCAAGCATTGATACGGGATGTTTAAGTGCTAAATAAATAAAACATGAAAAAAGTTGGTAGGTAATGGTTTATTTTACTCTGATAAAAACCAATAAAGTTTAAGCAATCTAATAAAATGAACATGTAGAATAAGAAAAAAGATGCGAGGCTAATCCTTTTTAGCCCAGTCATATTTTTAAGTTGATTTTACTTTCTTAATTATATCAACTTCTTCTTTCAAATAATTAATAAAATTAGGCGCAAGTCATTTTAAAATTCTAATGACGCAGTGTTTAGGGAGAAAACGGGACAAATAGTAATACAGGACTCAATGGTGAAATACCGTGACAGTCCCGTACAGCTTACCTACAGTCCAGTACGATGCTTACAAGTGGAATTTTATTATCAATTTTTTCATAAATTCCTGATTAGCTGGAGTTTTGAAATTGTGTACGCATATGAATTCTCGATGACTATACGTTATTTTAATATATCCAAAACCTAATTATCAATTAACCTATTAATTTAATAACTAGTGTTTCGATTTTTTTAAATTTCTGTTAGGCGAAATTTTCTCTTGTTCTCACTGCTAGTTTTAATTGGCCATTTTTAAATCATTGCTTTTCTAAAAACTTTTTTGTTTTTCCCCTGATGAATCACTTTCCACTTGTGGTTAGTTAAATTTTGCTGGATGGACAAATAATAATCTAATTAAACCTTAAAAATGCATGTTAGCGCTTTTTTAAAAATTTCAACTGCCTCCCCTCAAATATCCTTTTCTAAATTATACCTGGTGGATCTTGCCTTGTGATCTCACGAGAGCAAAGACTTTTCTAATTAATTAATGAAATAATTTTCTTTTTTCAAAAATGAGGAGTCGTGTTTCATTTCATGTCAAGCAGAGTATTATTTTCTCCTGCATGAGACTTACTATTTTTTATTGGCTATTTTTTAAAGTAATTATTAGTTTGAGAATGAATATAAGAAAGCAAAATTGCAAAATCATGATGATGAGTCATGCTGAATATCATTCTATCTATCAAGTTGCGTGAAGCGTTATTAGTTGCTTTTCACTCACTTTTTCCTTTTTACATAACTTAATTTGCCTCATTTTATAGAGGTGGAATTTTTTTTATCAATTTTCCACACATTCTTGATGCGCTGGAGTTTTGAAATTGTGTACATATAAGAATTCTCGATGACGATACGCTAATTTAATATTTTCAAAACGTAATTATAAATTTACGTATTAATTCGATTAAAATTTGATTCCATACAAGTGGCACTACCTGATATTGAATTTCAGGAAAAAAATTGATTTTAAGAGTCCATAATCTTCATAATAATGAAATACAAATTACAGCCTAAAAAGTATAGAATAATTAAATGAAAAAATACTTTTAGTTCACTAATTAAAGTGTGTTTTAAAACCGTTTTCAATTTATTATTTTTTTTAGTTGCTTTTGAAAAACCATATCTCATATACCGAATTATATATTCTCAAATACCGAAGTAGAGTAAAACCTCGATTAACCGTCACCGTCCGTAGGGCTGTGCCGGATAACCGAATAACCGAAATCTCTTAATACATACGTAGTACAGTAAAGTGATTTTACTGCTGCCTTGGGACGAAAATAAAAATGAAATCCATTAAAAGTGCATAATAACATGCATTGTATTTAATTTTACAAAGCGATCAATACAAATTCAATATAAAAGTAGTAATGTACAAAAACATATTGTAATACTATAAACCAACGTTTAAAAGCATACGTTAACGTTTTTAGACGATGGCGGGTAACAGAAACTGATGGTTAAAGCGTATATCACATGGAGCGCTATCGTACGCTGTTTCCGTCAGCATGAGCGCAATGCCACTCACCAAAAAAGTTTGTAGCACGTGACCGGTCAGACAGGAAGACGGAAATCGTGGGCTGTATTCAACCGGCTTGAAAATGCACTCGATGCTGACGGAAAATTTTTTAATATTTAATGCTTTCTACTTTTTCGTGCACTAATTAAAACTCTTTTTTAAAAACCCTTTTCTTTATGACGCAGAAATTGAAAATCAAAGGTTAAGAAAAATATATAGTCTTAGACACGACAGTTTTTAATGTTTCATTCTTCTCTTCTTAATTTTGTCTGCAAAGTCAATTCAGATTTTAACTTTTCAAAGTTAGGGCTTAATTCACTTGGCTAGGATCCAAATGTCGCCAGAGTAAACTCATTCGCCCATCACTGTCCAATTGTCCTTACAAACTACGTCCGTAATATAAAGATCAAGTGATATCTGAAATCACCTCAATTTTGCTTTAAGACTGATAACATCTCTGAACGGTTAGCGAAGTTTTTATCGATGAGAAATCGGAGAATTGTGATAAATGGCACCAATTCGAAATGAATATTCGATAGACTTTTCTTTCCAGTCGAAAGGAAACAATTTTCTCCCACTTCGTTTTCTCTGTGTAGAAGAAATGGGTGAAATAAATTCACCCAGTCGCGGTTATTGCTTTATTATATTAAATATAGCGGAGAAACTTTGATGCTTTTAGAATTGCTGAATCCATAATTCTGCCATTTCCAACAAATAATCCTAATAAATGCAGGAAGAGAAATTCTTTTTTTTTTCTGCATGTGTTTGTGGAATCCCTTGGAGAAATATTTGTTTCCATTTGGAGGATCGCTATTTCCCGTCGGCCGGAATTCTTTATTATCTGTGTAATCCTACATCCCACAGAGAGGATGGAATTTCTGTTCTGTCCCTCACAAAAGGAATTGCTGTCGTCAGCCCCTCGCTTCGCTGGATCTCTGGAGACGGACGGACAGATCTAAGAATGCCGTCCTGCATGAATTGATTCGCACACTTTTTCAAAGAGATTATTTTATTTATTTTCTGCAGTCCCCCCCCTCCTCCAAAGTTTTCTTACTTATATAATCTGCTTAGAAAAGGCATGGTGTCCCTATTAGCACAAGATATTTTCCGATATCTCAGCGATATTGCTACGATATTCCGAATGCTGCACAACATCGTAAAGATATCGTATCAATATTGTACAGCATCTTGTGCTAATAGGGGTGTTGTAGTCAGTGGCGGCTGGTGACCTCAGAAACAAGATGTTCTGCAAAAGTTTTATAGACGTAAGAAATTTTGTGCTGATTGTTTTGGTATATAATGATGATATGCTAAAAATTGATAGTCCTTTATTTATAAGCAAAAAAACTGGAAAAAATATCTTTGTTTTTTGGCTATAACTAAAATTACAACAAAAATTCCTAGTGGCAAATCTCAGAATCGTAATCAGTACCCGAAAAAACATAAAGAAGCAAAAAATTACAACTCCTCCAGAATTGGATGTAAAAAAACGACTGAATTACTGAGAAAAAGCGAAAAAGAGCCAAATGAGGAAGTCGCGCCAAATGAGAGATGAAAAAATGCAGCTCAAATGAATGTAATTTCAAGCGGAGAAAGGGTTGCTTTTCTCCCGCTTCGCGTTGCTCTTTACGTTAATATTGGATCCGTAAGAGGGAAAAACGTGATGCAGCTGTGGTCTGTCTCTCTCTTAATTCTTGATTGATTTTCGATCTTCTTTGTTACTCTTTTGCCATTTCCGTTGATCACTGAATTCTCAAAGTGGAAAAGTAAGCCAATTAGAATTTTAAAAAAAATACTATCTTTTAAAATATTTTCAGGGGAGGGGAATGCAGCTCCTATGAACGAGCCACCACTGGTCGTAGTGTTGTGTTGGGTTCTGTTTTAATGGAGTGGTGTTTCAGCATAGGAATTGCGGGATTTTTAAATGTCACATGCAATTGGTTAGGAGGGGTGAAACATGTCTTGGTTGCACGGATATAAACCCGTAGTTGAAGTACAGTCGGACCTCTATTTAACGAAGTCGCTAAATCCCGAAAAAAAGTTCGTTATATGGAAAATTCGTTAAATAGAGATTCACCTTTTAAAATACTTTAAACTACACAAGACAGATTTTAAATTCGTAAACACTAAATATTATTATTAAAAAAGTAATTAATCACTCCTTTATTTTGTAAATTAATATCTATTTGTTTTATATATCTTACCCATCAAAAAGAAATCTGCAAGGAAAACCAGAATAAAACAAAACGTTGCCCGGGAATACACAGTATTTTCAATTTAAAAAAAATAATTTTATATTAAAATTAATGAATTTTAATGACATTATCGCATTTATTTCAACTAGTAATTTTAAGCATGCACTGCCACATGCATCCTTAAATTTAATTACTGATAAAGTTCGAAGACACGGGACAACTCCATTGAGGGTGAAAGGGGGATATTGAAAGTTTTTCTAGTGAAGTGGACAGTGGGGGAGGGGGTAAAAGTTGCACCTCTTGGATGAAATGAAAAGAATGACTGCTATCGATGAATTAGGAGACTGGTCAACTCAGTTCAAGGTCATTGATCACCACAAATTGTGTTAAAAGAAAGAATAAGTTTGAAATGTTCAGAAATATGGAGAGAAAAAATATTGAATCACAAGAAAAAGTTCGTTAAATAGAGAATGCGCTTCGCTATTTGGAGGATATTTTACAAAGAAATTCGCAAAATGTTCTTGGTTCCAAGGAAAAGTTCGCAAAATAGAGGTTCGTTAAATAGAGGTCCGACTGTAGATAATATTCTGTATAGAATCCACGTTTTCCACGAAAAATCTTGCGATGAAATTAAAAATTCGTAATTTTTCTTAGATAATCCCTCTCCTTACTTCAAAATGACGCTTGATTGAAGACGGGCATTCTTTTTAAGTGGACATTGTTGTGCAATTAGGAGCCAAACAACCATTTAAAAATTTCGAGTTTTAAGTACCTGGGTCTACGTAGTTTTCCCTGCAAATTCGAACCAACTACAGTATGTTGCACTTCAGACTGCGAAATTTGCAAAATTCATTTTGAAAAATGTAGCATCAGAATGTTTACTTTCTCGTATACGAAGCGTAGAAAGACAAAGTATTTTAATCGTCAAAAAATTTTAACTCGAGATTTTGATGAATTCCACGTTTCATACCTCTCAAAGTTCGAAATACGCATTTTTGAAATTATTTTTGTTTGTCTGTGAACACGATAACTAAAAAACGGAACGAAGTTGATACGGAAGTTGAAACGGACTGTCTTAACACCAAAATTGTAGATTTCTGCCAAATTCGGACGAAATCCGTCAACGGGAAGTCTTTCTGTCTGCCTCTCCGCGTGCACGGAAACACGATAACCCAAAAAACGGAATAAAGTTGACTGTCTTAACACCAAAATTGTAGATTTCTGTCAAATATGGACGGAATCCGTTAACGGGAAATCTTTCTGTCTGTCTTTCCGCGTGCAAGGGAACACGATAACCCAAAAAACGATGAAAGCTAGATAGAAAAAATTTGTCAGTTTTATCTTGTAGAAGTGTATCGAATTTCGACCAAATCCGTCAAATGGTTGACTGTCTATTGATGTGTCAATTCGAGGGTATGTGAACGCTAAAACTGAAAAACGCAACAATCTAGATCAGAGGTTCCAAAGTTGTGGTACGCGTACCCACGGAGGTACAGTTGGGATACGCGAACTCAGAGTCGGTAATGGCGGACACAAGAAATCATAAGGGTGAACTGATACTATTGTGAAAATGGAATAAAATGTAAAATCAAAAATAAGTCCTGCAAATATTTTTAATTCGAGTCATTTGACTCTTAAGCTTGCCTAAGCCCTTAACATTATTGATAAAAGTTTCTTTTCATAGACGAATGGTTAGAGACGAAGGGATATGAAAGTAGGGGGTACACGAAAATAAAAATACGAATCAAGGGGTACGCGAGGAAGAAAAGATTGGGAACCTCTGATCTACCAGATAAATATGGCATAAGGTATTGTCATCGAAATTATAAAATTGAGTAAATTATTAGAGCCATTAGCCAAAGGGAGGGCGTCCAAATGCATCACTGTACTGTTCGTCGAAGACATCTGTATTTCAAAATGTTTACTTTGGATTTGGTTTCTTATTGCATAACTGCGTGACCGAGACTTAAGACCGAGCTTCGAATTTTTACCTGTTCTTCAATGAGAGCTCGATCGATGGCTCGAATATCTTCCCTCAGAAGAACAAAAATTAATTCTCATCTCTGTACTACTGCTTAATTACTTTCTCTGTACTACTAAGCTGTACACAAAACGGGCCATACTGTGTACATATAGGAAAAGAGAACTCTCCTCCTTCTTTTTGTAGCGTCCTTCGTAGTCACCCGTATTTCAAAACGTGTCCTCCGGAGTTGGTTACGTTTTGAGAAAGTCGAAAGACGAGAAACTGTCCCTCTTCTTCTTGTAGCGTTCTTCGAAGACACCTGTATCTCAAAATGAAGCTGGTTACTTATTGCATAACTGCGTCTAAGTTATTAACCACTTCGGGCTAAAGATCGAGACTCGAATTTTTACCTGTGCTTCAATGAGAGTGGATCGATACCTCGAATATCTTCCATCATAAGAACAAACATTAATTCTCTTCACTGTGCTACTATTTAATTGCCTTCTCTGTGCTACTAAGTTTTGCACGAAACGCGCCATAGTGTGTACGTATACGAAAAAGTCGCTATGTCGAAAGACGATTTACTCTTCCTCTTGTTCTTGAAGACGCCTGTATCTCAAAATTACTCGTCAACTCGATGGCACAATAATGGTGGTGTGGCTCTTTGGGCCCACTTCCGATGACAGGTCGTACCCCGGTAAAACGGGGGGTTGTTGCATGAGCCGCTCGTAATGGGGCTATTTTACAGGAACCACAGTGCCTGACTATCTATTGCTGCGGCGTGTCTTGTTCTTAGGCAGGGCGGGGTGTTGTTCTTTGTGGCTTGTGTATCTCAAAATTAAGCTGGCTACTTATTCTATAACTGCGTACAGGTTATTAACCACTTCGGGCTGAAGATCGAGACTCGAATTTTTACCTGTGCTTCAATGAGAACGGATCGATGGCTCGAATATCTTCCCTCAGAAGAACAAAAATTAGTTCTAGTCTCTGTCCTACTGCTTAATTATCTTCACTGTTCGACTAAGCTGTGCACAAAACGGGCCATACTGTGTACTTATAGAAACAGAGAACTCTCCTCCTTCTTTTTGTAGTGTCCTTCATAGTCACATGTACCTCAAAACGTGTCCTCTGGAGTTGCTTACGTTTTGATAATGTCGAAAGACGAGAAACTCTCCCTCTTGTTCTTGTAGCGTTTTTCGAAGACACCTGTATCTCAAAATGAAGCTGGTTACTTATTGCATAACTGCGTCTAAGTTATTAACCACTTCGGGCTAAAGATCGAGACTCGAATTTTTACCTGTGCTTCAATGAGAGCGGATCGATACCTCGAATATCTTCCTCCAGAAGAACAAAGATCCCAAGAAAGAAGGAAAGAGGGGGGACCTCGTGGCGCTGAGCCCACGTGCAAAAGGTTGCTTTGCCGATCGATTGACGCCCCAGTACATGTCGCTGGATATCGAACACAAAAATGAAAAGTGGCCTCGAAATATGCGACTTTTTAGTATCTTCTTCTCCTGCCTCCCCCCCCCCGTTGCCATTTCATCCCGAATGGCCTACATTGAGGAAAAAGACTTTTAACGGGATCCGTGATTTTGCCCTTTAGGTGCTGAAAAAGTTTCCTGAAAGAAACTTCATTGCATAAGCAGCTAAGCGAGATAAAGAAAAAATTTTCTTCTCCCATCCCTTTTTCATTTTTTAAGTTGCTTTGAGAAGTTTATTCTGCGAGAGTGCTTTAAATTTTGTCTTGTGGTAGGAAGTATTTCTCCTTAAATGACACTTGTGGGTAAAATTATCGTATCTTGCGCGTAATAGCTCTTCTTGTCAGCTATATGTTGGACGAACTTTAATTCATTCTCCACAACCACGGTAAATGGTATCATTAACTTCAGCATTTCAAAAAGTTTACTTTGGATAGATAGATGTTCATTATGTTTAATAACTCATGTTTAAATACTTATTTAACTAAATGATCCTCTATAAGTGTACATTCCCAATTTGGAATTCAATATTTTTAACGATTGCAGTTTTGAATTTGTTGATAGTATTTTATGAATATGTTGAGAGGAAATGAATGCTTAATTCTAAACTTCAGAATAAATCTTCTTTCTCGGTATATTTTTGAGCGATCATTTTCGTGTACATTTAACTTGATTATTCAGTTTCATGTACAAACTCTGCACTGATCTTGAATTTTCGTAATAAATATTGATATTTTTTTCTCACAAATCGCGTAATTTTTTGAAATTTCTTAAAAATTACCTAAGTTTGAAAGTACATCTACACGATTACATGTTGTTTTCAGGGACTGGAAATTACTTCAATGCCGTTTTCATTTGTTGGATGTGAAACTAATACTACTTTAAAAAATTAAACAAAATGCAGAACCAAAAATAAATCCTGCAAATGTTATTAACAACGTCGTGTCTCATACATTCGGCTCTTTTGTGGCCGTGGGGCCGTCCACAAATGATGTCACACTTGGAGGGGGGGAGGGGGTTCGTGAAATTGTGACAGTTTGTGACAAGGGGGAGGGAGGGGGTAACAAGAAGTGTGACATTACACATTTTGGTTAAAATAAAATCATTTAAAATCAGCAGATTCAATTTCGAAGTTATTTTGAAATTACCAAAAATTGAGGGTATTTTTTAATCGGGGCTAAAACAACTTTCATGTTATTTTTTTCCCACTTATATTCCTTTCTTTTTGAAAAAGGCATTCAGGGTAGGTTCTGAGAATATGGTAGCAGCAGAAATTCTTCACCATTAGAAGCAAACCTTCCCCTGTCACACCCTCGAAATGTCCAACAAAAGATACGTCGTCCCACCTGGGTGAGTGGTAGAATTGGTAGTGGCACAAACAGGTTGATCTTATTGAGGCGCTTTTTTTATAATTCAATCTGTTTAGGAGTATTTTGTGTTCATAAAGTAAAGATAAGATTTAAAGCAAAATATATCAAATTCCAAAATACTACTGTTTTCAATTGCTCTTTTATATTAATATTTTATTACTATTGTATATTAATTAGGTTTTTTGTTGTAAACCTTAATCTTATTTCATACAAAATAAGTACACATATAATCATTATTATTGTTATGCTCACAAATGCCATCAAAACACATAGTTAAAGTTTAAAAATAAAATGTGAAATATGATCTGTAACGTAGCGCTTTGTTTCTGAACCGCAAGTTTATGTTTATGTAATATAGTGTGACATGTGGCAAGGGGGAGGGAGGGGGTATGGTGAAGTGTGACACTTTATGACAAAGGAGGGGAGGGGGGCCAAATATATTGAAAAAAAGTGTGACATCATTTATGGACAGCCCCAAACGCTATTTAAATCCGTAATTAAGTCAACGCAACAATTCATTTTAATACAAAAATCACCTGGACACGCTGAAATGCCTCAAATGTCCGTCACCATCTTAAATATATTCAAATAATAAAAAATATATCAAATGGCGTTGGCATCTAATTAGTATGTTAAATAAAAACGTAAGGCAAGAAGTTAAGATTGACTCTTAAGCTAACCTAAGTCCTTAACATTATTAATAAAAGTTAATTTGAACGAAGGAGATGTTCCCAACCTGTGGTACGCGAAGGACCAGTTGGGGTACGCGAATTCAAAGTCGGTAGTGGCGGACACAAGAAAGCATAAGGTAATAAAAATGTTACAGAATTATGTTTCCCCATGTTCGTGTGAAAAGGAAAAGTGAAAGTTGTGCAAGTCCTAAACCCATCCTCAAAATAAGAAAAAAAGAAAGCAGAAGGAAGTTTAATTTTTAGCTATCCTTCTAAGTTAATACGAAATTATTACAATACTGATTCCATCCGTTTTGACGTTGAACGAATACTATTGCAAAAATGGAATAAAACGTAAAATCAAACACAAGTCCTGATAATGTTATAAATTCCAATAATTTGACTCTTAAGCTTACCTAGGCCCTTAACATTGATAAAAACTTATTTGACTTAGAAGAATTTCAGAATTATAATGACATTTGTGTGCAATACTTAGCATAAGGACAAAACAAGATGTCTTTAGGAACGAATTTCGAATGCTTTTACAGACGAAATATATTATTGTATTTCTGTGCATTGTCTGTTTTCAGCATAATTTGCTTCGTTTTTTCATGTTTACAGTGTCTGTTTACATCCTTATCCAAGAAATTATTTGTAAAATTACTTTTCAAGGTTATTTAAAGTTTTAAAAAATGTGGCTTCCTAAAAGATAGTATTTCCTTATAACCCGCCAAAAACGGTGCACATTGAACTTATTTGCAGTTTTTCTTATTTAGGTTCCAATCTTGTTCAGTTTGAATACCGGAAGAATGCTGTTAGGGCTCGCTAATGTGAAATTTACTAGTCGAGTGCAGATGATTAAGGAATTATTTCTAAAATTTCTCTTTTCAACGATATTTAGCGTTTAAAATGTCGTTTCCAAAAAAGAAATATTACTAGCTTATAACCGGTGCAGACGATAGTTGTTTGTAATATTTCTTATTTAGTTTCCGATCTTGTTCAGTTT
>BGPR01048264.1:0-11592 GCA_013235015.1 Araneus ventricosus | reverse complement strand
ACGCGTGCCATTGGTTCGCCCTTCCTGTGATATTCTATTCCAGTCGTCATTAGTGGTTTAACAAGCATTAGTGACACCATGGTTAGTGTTTATGTTTTGTTAATGCGTTAATGTCTTGTCACCTTGGCCACTGGCGTAAAGAAAGTAAGTGGCGTCCGGAAAATAATGTTTTTTTATTCCGGTCTTCATTACTGGTTTAACAAGCCCTAATGGCACCAGTGGTATGGCATTATTTGTACACCCCCTCAACATATTTTGCTTTAAATATGGCATAAATACAGTAATGGTTTGACTCGATGGCGCCCGCTGAAATTGGCGTCCGGAGTATCTATAACCCCCTCGCCCCCGCTGGTCTCTACGCTACAGCTTTCTGGCCACTCTGCCCTTTGTAGTAAACTCCTCAGTGCAAAGGGCAATCTCCAAAGAATTTCAAATAACGAATAGTCTTGCCTTGTCAACAAATGAAAAATATGCATGACGAAGCTTTCTCTTTCAACCCTGCATGCTAGATTTATTTTTATTTTTAAAAAAAAGTTACGTAAATCGATATCAGTAGATGTAAAGAAATGCAGGAAAAACAACTAGAAAAATGTTTTTTTTAAACATTTTTTAAGTAAAATTAATCAATAAAAACATTAAATTTTGGATTAAAATTTCTTTATTAAAATTTTTCTTCTTCATGTCAAATATGCAGTAAATAATTTATTGTATTAATCATTTCTTAAATTATTGAAAATCATTTTAAAAAGACAAAATAGGTAGCGATGCAAATCTAAATGAATGCATAGTGTAAGGTTAATTAATATTGGGTTGATTGGTTCGAAAATTCTATTCTAAAAATATGATTCCCTCGCCACCTTACTAAACTGTAGAAAGAAATTATATTGATCGAAATCGTTTTTATTCTGAACTTTATTTGAAATATATCCTACTTAATATCATAGCAAAAATGACAAATCGCAAATGGATTAGCGTGAAATTCGATAATATACAGGACTTTTTTATGGGGAGTTGGAACCCTAAATCCGTTAACACTAACCCTATTACTTCGATGTACCTTTACTCAAAATCTGTTATAGATTCATGTTTGAAATTTTTTATCCAATTAAAGAACACCTTTATCATTATACTGAAATGATTTTTTAAAAAATCAAAAATATATTTTTTTACAAATTTTTTTGTGTCAAAATAAAAAATGTAAAATTGGCCATTTCGATGTACCTTTCCTCAAAATGTGTTATAGATACATGTGTGAAATTTTTTATGCAAGTAAAGTACACCTTTATCATTATACTGAAATGAGCTTTTTCATAAGAAAAATCTCAAATTTTTATTTTTTACATTTTTTTGTGTCAAAATAGGGTAAAATTTCACTATATCTAATTACATATTTTGTAAATATTTAAAAAATTAAAAATTAACCAAAAGCTCTTTTCAGTATAATGAGAAAGGTATACTTTACTTGTATACAAAAATTTCAAACATGTATCTATAACAGATTTTGAGAAAAGGTACATCGAAGTGGCCAATTTAACATTTTTTGTTTTGAAACAAAAAAATTTGTAAAAAATAAATTTTTGAATTTTTTTTTTTAAAGCATTTCAGTGTAACGAGAAAGATGTACTTTACTTGTATAAAAAATTTCAAACATGAATATAATAGATTTTGAGAAAAAGGTACATCGAGGTAACAGGGTTAGGTTAACTGACTTAGGGTTCCAACTCCCCTTAAGAATCAATTTCCATTATATAGACCGTACACAAAATATTGAATATTATACAGCACACGAAACGTATTTCTTTAAAGGATAAAAAGCAATGTGAAGAAGGTTCCAGACATTGAAACTAACAGCAATAACTGACTTTTATCATCTGGTCATCTAGTGATTATCGATTGAGAGGGGGGGAAAGTAGGAAATCACCCTTAAGATTTTCTTCATCCCAAACCACATTTATCAGTATCAATCAGTGACTGTAATCTGCTGATAAACGTCTTGGCAGCGATTAGCAACATTTTTAAGGTCACAGTTTCTCAACATTCTGGTCCACTCTGCGTAATAGTGGTGCAATTGAGACACATGACCCACAGTCTGTTGAAACACTGTCTGTATCTACGAATCGTTTCGTCGAATGAATATTTTAAGTCATGAAAAACAAATTTTCACTAAGGATTTCATAAAGCGTATTCGGAAAAACAGCGGAAACCTCTAGAGATAACTAATAAAAATTAATGTTCACTAGGAGTCATATTTTTTCATATGAGTTGAATTAAGGTGAAATTTCTTGAAGCGAATTTTTTTTCAACAATCAATTAATAATTAATTGTATCAATAGTGAGCTTTTTTTTTTAACGGTTTTCGGCAGAAAAAATATGTGTCTGTATCTCTATTTGTCACAAGAACAACTTTCAAAATTAATTAATTCTTGAAATATTTAGTTAAATAACAAAAAGTAAGCCAAACTTCAGAGTTTTTGCCCAGTTTTTCCCAATAACTTCTGAAATAATTATTGCACGGAATCTTAAAGAGCAGAAAATTATCTTTCTAATTATTCCAGTTAGCTGCAAAACAGTTTTTATTCTTAGAAACTATTCAAATTTCTTTTAAACACAATTTGTAACAGTGTGTTTTTACTTTTGTTATGTAATTAATGTCCGACCATCCGGCACTGCTTCTTTTTATATTTTATTTTACATCACACAAACACCACACAACACACTTTTTACAGTATTTACAGTGCACGGAATACTTTTTATCTTCTTAATACTTAATTTGAGGGTTTCAATTGAGAGTTCCTTTACCCACGTCGTTTATGAATTACAGCTAACTCATTTCTGTCAAATACACGAGCGTCACTTACCAGTTGAGCGCATGCGCAACATCCCATCCCACTTTGCAAGTGGCACGCATGCGCCAACACAGTACTTTCTATTACTGTAGTTAAAATAAAAATATTTAATTGTTTCATCCTATCCTTCCCTCTCGTGTTTTAAACACTGTCAAAGTTGATAAAAATATTTTTTTCTTTAGACATTAAATCCAAGATAGAATTTTTATTTCCGCTTTTATTAAATACTGTGCGATGTTTCGTTTAATTAAAAAAAATTTAAATGATCCTTATCAGTGTGTAAAGTCATTCAAGGTTAGTGAGTCCAAATACTACAAAGTGCGAGGACTTATGGAGAAAAAGAAAGAACATTACGCAGTGTTTTTGCGGTCAGTCACACGAACACCAAAAAGAAGAGAATGGTCCTTTGGGTCATGGCACTAAAGCTTTGAGAAAAAAACGAAGGAATTTCTTTTGTCGCCGTAGCTAAGATGGGGAGGGAAAAATAGAATCCCAAAGTCTGCTAGATTAGTGCTAGGTGGTTCAAAGTTTAGAGACAAAAATAGGGAGGGGCTATCCATTGATGTAAAATACCCAGGTATTTATTTTTAAGGGTAAATACCCTTGGTAATTACCTGGGTAAATACCTAAAATGGGTATTTATCTGGGTATTTATATTTTGCAATGAACTCTATTCATATAAAATACAGGCACTGCTGTGAAATATGATGTTTTTATGTAATATATTTATATCGAATATATATTGAGCATAACGTAAGGTAAAAAAAGAAAAACCAATAACATATGTGCCTTTTACAACCTTTTAAATTCTATAAAAACTGAAAAAATGATTCAGAAAAAACAAAAACGGAATACTATATCATGGATCTTATAAAAAATACGTGTCCTAAATGTCAATCCTTTTTAATTACAATGAGTAAATGAATAATAATGCATTTGCTGCTTTTTGAAAACGAGAGTTATTTTAATTAAATTTGAAAAAAGAAAATGTTGAAATGTTTAAAAATTTTATAAACTCATATATGCATTATGCATATAAATTTTGTATGTTTAATTTTGACATTCCTAAATACTTTACGTTATACTTTTTTTTTACAAAATACTCTGATTTTGGGTATTTTCTATAAATTTTTGTTTCGTTTTGAAACACGATTCGCAAATATATATATATATATATATATATATATATATATATATATATATATTTGCAAAATACCCAGTTTTTGAAATTTTATATGTTTCATTTTGAATCACCATTCTCAAATACTTTTTTTTGCAAAATACCACAGTTTTGGGGTATTCATAAATTTTATATTTAATTTTGAATCACTATTCACAAATACTTTTTTTTGAAAAATATCAAGTTTTTTGAGAATTCATAAATTTTATATGTTTCATTGTAAATCACCATCCAGGTTATTTTTTTCTCTAAATACTCACTTTTTGGGTATTTACCCAGGCCTTGGGGAAATATCTGGGTATATACCCAAAAAATATTTACCTACCCACTGGATATTTACCCACCCCACATCACTCTTGACTTCTCTGCCAGCCGAGGGATAAAACAATACAAAGAGAGGGCAAACAAATATCAGCGAATGACACTGTAGCGAAAAATTGTTTGATTAAGTTTGGAGTGTTGTAGGTGCAAACATGAAAAATTTTTATCCTAACCAACGCCGTTAAATCAGTTAGTATTATTTATTTTAGGGATGGCTTAGCAAATTAAAAACAGAGGCCGAAATGCGGGAAACAGAAAGAAAAAAATGACGGAATGACAGCTGCTAATGTTAAAGGCGTAGGATTACTTTACTCGCGTGACTCTTTTGTTTCTGGAAGATCTAACAAGAATTTTTGATAATTAATTAACATTAATTATCATTAATTAATTAATTAATTAATTTCAACAATTCATTTCCTAACTCATCTATATATCGTCGGCGTTTCCTTCTTTGTAAATTTACATTTGGAGCCATTATTGTATCAAAAAATTTTCTAAACAAAATTTTCAACTCAATCACGAAATCTCGCTCGCGAAAACGTGGCAAGCGAGAATGTCAGCCACTTGTGCGCGAGTACCTCATGCATGTGATGACACCAATTCGTGCGTATTTTTGCCCAACTTTGCGACTCAGTAGTCGCTGAACCACCATTCCGATTTTCAATTTTTTTGTAAATTCTGTTGTTACCTTTTATCTCTAAAATAAGACATTAGTTATGTTTTTAAAATATGTAGTTACCGAGATATAGAGGATCTTCCATACAAAGTTTTTTGGCGTTTTGGCGTGTGAATCAAATTCATTCCTGAGACCCCAATGGAGGAACGTAGTCCTACGTTTAAAAAAATTTAAACTATGAAGATACGTAACCACTTTTAATGAAGTTGCTATGGTTATGTAGGTGAAATTCAATTAGCACTTATGATTTGGAAAATATATGGATAAATAAGTGGACATATATATGCAATGAGTAACTGCTTATCATTTTATGGGTTTTGGATTCTTTATCAAAAACCGTACGTATGTTCGTATAGTTTGTCGTCCAAAATTGAACGAACTGCCATTTGTTCCATAACAGAATACTTGTAATACAACCAAATAGAATATTTATAGAATAGAATATAGAATCCACCGTAGAGTATTTATAATTTATAATTATTTTGACAAAGTACAGCAACCGAATTTTTTTTTCTGTATAATTCACGAAAAAGAGTTATAAGAGTAATCTCATAATGTTATTTTTAGTTGGTTGCTTATGGAATAACTACGTCCAATTAATCCTACTGTATGTTAAACTAGTGAAATAGTGAGAGAACTTTCCGCCATTTTAGTCAATGACTTATGGTTTAACACTATAGGTAGGTTACCATACGTCCGGATTTCCGGACAGTCCTAATTTCAAGCACATGTCCGCGCGAGTTCCCGGACAGTGGCGGCGACTCCGCGTGAGTCGCCCACCTCCCATTTTTTGTGGGAAAAAATTAAATTTTTATTTCATTTTAGCTGTTTAAAACTAGGAATTACAAAAAATCAATAGTGTTCAAAAAAGCTAGCAATTAAAATTTTAAATTTTGTTGTCTACCGCCAATCAGAAGAGGACCGAGGCAGCTTTCCCAAACGGGCAGGGCAACAATATGGCGCCCCCCCATATCCAACATATTTTTTTTAAATTTTATAATGGCCGTATTCTGAATATCAATTAAAATTTTACTTAGAAATATGCATGTTTTGCATGTAAATATGACTTAACACTACTATAGTGAGAATTTTTAAACTACGGATATATTTAAGATTATATAGAGGTCACTGAAGAGAGAGAAAGAGAGAGCAAAAATAATATATCCAATAAATTTATTTTAGAAAATACATGACTATTTCTCAAGTTTCCCTTTCCTTAACCATTTTTTTTTCTTCACACGCCCGCTTTGGCGCCATTGGCAGTTGCCTGGTTTGCTCGGGCGTTGGGCCGCCCCTTCCCCCTATACTGCCGGATACTTTTAATATGTCTTTTAATTTTTGCCTCCCCCTCCCCTTTTCCCCCTTCGCCCCGTTGCTTAGAAACTTGATTTTAATAGGAAAAATCTGAAGTATTCTAGACTTTACCAACGGTTCAACAATACCTGCATAATCATAAATCAAACCTCTAAAATAATTTAGCATACCCAAAAACATTTGTACCTGCTTTAAATTTTTTGGCCTAGGAAAATTTGTAACTTTGTTTACATTCTGTTCTGATGGAGAAAAACCATTAGCATTTAAATCAAAACCAAGATAAGTAATTTCTGGTTTGCACAATTGCAATTTGGATGGATCAAGAGTAAGATTAAATTTTATGAGTCTATCAAATACTTGCTGCAAAGTTACTTTAAGTTCACATAGGGAATCTGCTGCAATAATAATGTCATCAAGAAAAAATTGCACATTTTTACCTGTGATACCATTTAAACATTTTGAAATTAGTGTGTGAAAATAAGATGTACTGTTTTTAGAGCCAAAAGGAAGTCTGGTCGGTTGAAAATTACCCATTTCTGTACAGAATGCAAGTTTTCGCTTATCCTCATCCCTCAATTTTATTTGAAAGAAAGCTGACTTCAAATCCAAAACACAATAAATTTTCCTACCTGCAATGTTTTTAATAATTTCAGAAATTTTTGGAAGACAAATTTTGAATGTTTCAGTTATGCTATTAAGAAGTCTATAATCTACAACCATTCTGAATTTAGGTTCAGAATTACTGTCATTAGGATTTTGTTTTTTCTTAATGAAAATTACAGGAAAACAATAACTCGAAGAAGATGGTTCAATGATACCTGCCTCTAAAAGATTGTTAATTTCCTGCTGAGCATATTTTTTAGCCATGAGAGGAATAGAATAAGGTTTTGTTTGAAGAGGAAAATTATGCAAGAGAGAAAATTCTGGGATTACTGCTGAAGTTTCACCAAGAGTTTTGTATGATTTTGAAAATACCTTATAATTTTTGAGAAGTAAATCTTGCATGTCTTTTTTGTCTTTATCATTAAGATGATCAAGTTTAAAATCAGATTTGAGTAACTCGTCTCTGCGCATTTTATGAATTTCATTTAAGTTTAAGTTGTTAATTTGATAAATTTCAGATTCAGAAGGAGACATGATGTCATTAACATCAAATGTTGACAATTTGCCCATAATTGTATTCTTTCTAACATGAATGACTTTATTTGTGTTATTTTCAATTATGGTGTGAAAAAGATTAGCATTAGTGGGAACATTTAGAGATTCATTGATTAAGTAACCTAGTTTATTTTTCTTTGGAATAAAAATTAGATCTTTGTTTTTTGCAATATTTTTAGGAACTTTTAAATTTATAATTTCTGTTGAAAAAGGCTGAACTGTAATATTATTGGCTATTTTGACATTAAGCGCATGAAAAGTTTCCTCGCTGACATTAAACTTTTCACCAAAATTGTTGTTAATTTGCTCAAAACTTTCTTTTTTGTTTTTGTCACTTTCAGATATGTCACAATCAGTAGTTTCACTGCAAACATTGGTAGGAGAATTTTCCTCAAAATCAAATTTTTGATTACCAACTAGAAGTTGTTTGTTTACAGTGTCTATGACAACTTTATTTCTTTGTAAGAAATCATAACCAAGAATAGCATGATACTGAGCATTCCAAGAGTTTAACGTGACAAAAAATTGATTCGAGAACCATTTTTTTTCAATTTTGAATTTTAAATTAATTGCTGACATGTAAGGAACAACTGTGTTATCTATAGTTTTAATTCTGACCATTCTTGAAATATACTCAACCTTAGTTTTTGTTTTGATTTGATCAACAATGTGTGGCTGAATTAAACTTACATTAGCGCCTGAATCAATGAGACATTTTAACTGAATACCACAAATTTTTATATTTACAATTGGAAGATTGTTGCTATTGTTAGTGCACGACATTAATACTTTGTTTTCTGAATTATCTAAAACTTTTTCTTTATTTTGATTTGGCTGTTTAACTGAATTTTTATTTTTTGATTTATTAGTTTGAGAATTTTGCTTTTTGATTACATTTTTATCCTTAGATTTCTCACCATCATGCCTTTCTAACACTTTGACATTACTCTGTTTTTTCTTAGTTACATGAGACACTTTTTTGTTTTCGAAATCATAACTCTTTTTTTTATAGATTCCTGCCAAAGAGAATTCTTTTTTTTGTGGTTTGCAAGAATCTTCTAGAAGTTTAAATTGTTTCTGAAACCTCTATTAGAAACAGATCTAAAATTACCTCTAAAACCTCTACCATAATTACTCCTATGGTTTGTTCGAGAGCGATAAGGATGAAAGTTATTTGCACGAAAAGTTCTGTTGTAGTTTGGCCTAACATTACCCCTGTAGTAATTGCCACGGGTATAATGAAAACAATTATTGGCTTTGTGGTTTAACTTGCCACAAATTTGACATGGAGATTGTTGGTTACTTTGAACATTATTGGAGTTGGTTGCTGGTGCTTCTGTCAAACTATTCACACATAAATTTTGGGAAGATATAGCATTTACTTTTTCAGATAGTTCTAAAATTTGTTTATTCGTACTCAATTGTTGTGATAAAATCTGGTTTATACCAGAATCTGTAACATTTATTTCTGCACCATCATCACTCAAAGCATTGTCAATGTTTTTAGCTATTGCTACAGCAGATTTGAAATTTTTGGGACCCAGTTTTTTAACTTCTACCCTAATATCTGGTCTTAATGCTTCAATAAATTTTGAAAGCTTTAATTTTTCTGTCAAGTTTATAATATTCTCTTCCTCACTGTTATTTGGATTAGAGAATTTATCAGTGGTAGAACTCACTTGCTCTGCCAAATCTGAAATAGATTGGCTGACTTTTTGTTTTAAATTGTTAAATTGCCTTTGAGCTTCTTCAAAATTTGGTTTTTTGCAAAATTTTTCTTCAAGCTTTTTTACCAAAGAATCAAAATTATCTATCTCCTCAAATTTTGGATTGCTCACCAAGAATTTTAATGCTTCATCTTTTAGATTGAGTTTTAGAACCAAAATTTTTTTAGCCTCACTCCATTTCTCAATCTTCGCTATCTCAATAAACTGTTTTATAAAAAAATCAAAGTTTTCATTACCACCTTTGAAAGGTGTAAGAGAAGAGATAAGACTTTGGGCCATTGTACTTTAAAATCTACTGACAGTTATGAAATATTATATCAGTTATAAAAATACCCAAATCATATACAAAATACTGAAATACACAAATTGAAATTTATAATACTATTAAATCATTTTCACAAAAATAATGCAATTTCCCTGAAGGAGACTGGAGCATTGAGCAAAAATATAAAATAATTTTAATATTCCGACATGTGCATCACTGTTAAATTTAAATTAGTTGGCAGTAAATTTAAAAAATAACCCATGAACTCAACCTTAAATTTGTATATTACAATTTTGCTTTTGAACACGGCACCAAATGTTAATAATCAAATATAATTGGGGGATCCAAAATGTTAATAATTCAAATATGTTGGGGGGTAACTAGGATATTTATAAAAACATTGATGCAAGGTAGAAGCCCAGAAATAAAATTTAAATTATAATATATATTGAACAATTAATTAATTCTGGGTATTAAATTATATAACAATAATAAAAAAAGCAATTCTAGCAATACTGATATATCACCTACCTTTGCTGACCTGAAAACCCTAGCTACATAATTAAAATTCAATTTTATATAGTGGTAGTACAATGCTAAAAAATAATTAAACAAAAAACAATTTTATAAAATTTTAAATAATTTTTTATTTAACAATTTTTGATATTAAAATTAATTACTGCCATAAAAATTTAGATATATGCATAAAAATTGATGCACAGGAATGAACATTTATCAAACAAAACAAAAGATAAAAAATTGTAGCTACACATTAGCACTGCAGGCCTAAGAATTATATTTCAGAACACAAAGTAAAAAAAAACAACCTAAATTAGATAGAGATGTAATCATCATTATTAACAAACACCTCTTGAATTGATGAATACTATAAAATAAGTGAATTTTCTTTATATTCACTTAACAATGATATTTTGAAGTATGCAACTTGCACATTCTTTTTGGCCATTTTTTTAGATTTGTATTATTCATTCAAAAAATCGGAAAAGCTGAAGATGGGAAAAAGACGTTCAGCAGAAAATTGACACTAAAATATGATCATGATCTTCGTATTAAAGAGTACACATAATTATGATGAAGAAAAATGCTGAAGGTATTACTCGTATTGTAGATTTTGTAAAAAGGTGATGATTATTTATAACTCTGTAATATTGATGAAAAATCAGTGTTCATGCCACCATGTAGCACAGAACATTTTAAAATGAAGAAGAAAGAACTGCTTTCTTTCACACACAGCACCTTAAATCACAGATTGTTCAGGCATAGTGTTGTAGAACAAAACTTCCATCTCGTCTTTAGAGCATTCATCACCGAGTTTTTTCATACTGCTTCTTTTTAGGAATACCAATGAAGAATAAAAAAGAATCTTCAGCTTCAGCCTCAAAAATATATAAAATATTAACGGAAAAATACACGCAGATGCAAGAAAAGACAAGACAAGACCCCAGAGCCAACCGGCCCTGGGGGCCCGCAGCTGGAACAAGACCAACCACTCGCTTACCCCATCACAAAAGAATTCAAAAAGTAACGGAAAACGATTCCAGATACAGACGCCTAAGACCTCATAGCGCTAAAAGACTACGCGAGCCAAGATGGCGAAGAAATAGTCCCGTTGCAATATTTGAATTTAAAAATTAATAAAGTTGAAACCTTAATGGAAACAACAACAAAAGTTAATACAAATACTAATTAAATCGAAAACAAAGTAAATAATTAAGTAAAATTTAGAAATTAAATGAAACGGTTAAAATTAACGTTTGAATTTCAAAATTATCCAAAGTTGCCACAAGAAAAGAAAGAAACTTTAGTGGCGAAGAATTAAAATTATTAAAAATACTGACAAAGCCGAAAAATGATGTTAATGCAATATTTGCAATCTAACAGAACAGACGAACAAAGAAATAGCCGATTGTCAGCCATGTTACAACATGCAAGAGAACGCCGTCTAAATGTTATTGAAGGACAAAATCACCATCAGATACAAACTTTTTATGCAGCTAGAACTGTTCTGAACTGAAGAACACAACTGTGGAGAAATGGACAATCTCTGTCTGAAATGCGGAGGGTTGTATTTCCGGGATGAAAAG
>BGPR01048263.1:0-11593 GCA_013235015.1 Araneus ventricosus | reverse complement strand
ATCTCTAGATCATATAATCAGAGAATAAGTTTACAAAATTCTTGGTTTTCATCGACTCTTAATTCTAAGGAGGAATGCCTATATTATTTATTTATTGTTCAGCGTTACTTACATTTTTTTCACCTTTTTTTAATCATTCAGTGACTTCAACATTTAAGTGATTAAATTTAAAATGAAATTAAGAGAGGTAGAAAGTATTTTTGTCCTTGAAATTCAATGAAATCAGCGTCCAGTGAAAGTTATTTTCAGGAAATATATAAATACTAGTAGTACGCGCAAGGCGTTGCCCGAGGAATCAGGATTTCAACAAAATGAAAAAAAAAAACCCGCTCACAATAACATGAAAAAGTTTAGAAAACAAAAGATACACATTATTGATTTTCCCGCTTATATTTTTTCTCGATAATGACATTTAACTGTAGAAAAACAGTACAGAGTACGTTAATCCAAAACAATATTAAAAAATTGCTTTTTTAATTGGCACTTCAAAAAAATTAAAAAAAAAAAAAACCGCTCCCGATGACATGAAAATGTTTTTAAAACAAAATCAAAACAAAAGATACACATTATTGATTTTCCCACTTATTTGTTTTCGCGATAATGAAATTTAAATGTAGAAAAACAGTACAGAGTACGTTCCAAACAATATTATAATCCAAAACAATATTAAGAAATTGTAACGTGAAAATCATTATTATACAGCAACCAAAATATGCGAGACAAATAAACACGTTAAGATACTGCCGAAAATAATAATCGAAGTCATTCAATTGAAGGTTATGACATCACCCGCTCTCTGCACCGTCAGCCAATGAAATTGCCAGCAACGTTCCGTAAAAGTGTCGCGGGAGGAATCCCGCTAGATAAAAATATCTTTCAACTGACCAGGAAAAAATTAATTTAAAAAAACGGGAAAAGATATTTTAACCGTTCTTGTTTTAAATTCGACAGAACCGTTCCAGTTATAAGCTGAAAAAAATTGAAAATAATAGTGTTATTAGAACGTCGGATGCAGCAAATTTAAAAACAAGAATAAAATTTCGATGGCAAAACTGACTTTTTTAAAAAAAATTCTCAAAATTCAGTAAATTACGTTTGAAGCTCAAAACAAACTTCATTAGAACGAAAATTGTTTGTTCTATCCGATAATGCATTGATTGTTTTTCAACGGCCATTAGAAAAGATACTACAGCAGTAAACGTGCCAAAAATGACCCAAAACAACACAAAACATTAAATAAAAATTTTTCCAGATTGAATTTTAAAATTCCGGCTTCGAGGTGCATTGAGTCACCTTTACGACTACCTGTGTACCAAATTTCATGGCTGTGAGTGCGATAGATTAGTCTGGACATCGCGCGCGCACACACAACATTGCCTTTTATAAGTATAGATTCCGTTAAAATAGCAATAAAAAAAGTTCTCTCTTGTTTAAAAGTTGTTGAATTTCTTTGAAGTGTTACTAATTACTAATACATGTTGAAACATGTTTTATGTTATACGTGGATGTATCTAATTCCTAGTACACGTAAAAACATGCAGTACGTGATACGTAGTGTATATAATCCTTAAAAGACGTAGAGACATGTATTACGTACATGTATACCTGGTGTATGTAATTCCTAATACACATACAATCGTGTATAACATCATACGGGTGTATGCAATTTCTAATTTGCATAGAAACATGGTTCTCTCATTCGTGGTTTATATAATCTCTGTTACGTGTAGAAATGCTTATAACGTCATACGTGATATATATAATTCTTAATACGTATAGAAACATGTATTAAGTCTTTCAATTGTGATGTGGTTGTTGATACGAATTCTATTAATCTTGAGTTGGATCTATAAATTGAAAAAAAGGAAGAAAGAGAAGTAGGAAAACATTATCGTTGGAAATTCAGTAAGTGTCTTTTTTTCATTTCCAGGGACAAGATTTTATTTTCGATAGCTTGGTAAGGAATCAAAAGCCTGAATGCCCATTTTACATAGAATTTGTCATTCTTTTGTAGTTTTAAGCATAAGTTTTTAAAACAATCAGTTATCTAATTCATCTTTGTTATGCTCAACTTCATCTACATTTTTACTAAGAATTAGACTTGCGTAGGAAAGCGCTTACAGACGAGTTCTTAGAATCAGAAACGAAGGAAAGAATGAAAACATGTTTTAGCGGAAGGTCTGTTATTAAGTTACGTTAAGAATAACTCTTATTTAGTAACAGTCAGCAACTGGAGGTAGAGATAAAAAGAACGAAAATGGAAGTTTCCGAAAGAGAATTCTGGATAGGATAAAAGAAGGATTCAAGGATGAAGAGTGTGTCTCCGGCGTATGCTCCAGAACTGAGTTCCTAGCTTGCGCCGGGTTCAAAAATTATTAGATCAAGAGTATCACAAAAAGAGATTTAGAACCTGCCGGACAACATAGGATGAAAGAATTAAGTGCAATTTTCCAACTTTGGTGATCGATTTAAATGACATATCTTTTACACTTGAAATTCTGAAATTTCCAAAGAAAAAAAATTCCATATTTTTTCTTTATCTCTTGAAGTTTTGATTTAATTACAATAATAGAAATTCATGCGGAATGTTGTAAAATCAAAGCAATGGGAATGAAATAAAAATAATTGGCAACCAATGTATCGAGATCATTTTATTTTTCTTAAAATAAAAGCTAAATAAGCTTATTATCAATAGGCCGAATCCGTAATGTAACACGAGTAGTACAAGTTAATATAAGAGATGAGGTGAGATTTTATTTTCTGGACTGAAGTGCCATTTTGTAATTTGAAGCGATATCACCTATGAATATGATTCAGAATATGTCTTTTGTAACATAAGGGGAGAATTTAAATTTCTGTAACAGACTTTAAACATTGATTGTTTAGATTAGAGGCTCACTTAGATTAGATTAGAAACTACGCTAGAGCTATTTGGCCATGAAGAAGGAAATAAAAAAAATAATAAAAGTATGAAAACAACTCTTTTTTTCTGTAAAAAGGACCTGTTTTTTTCTGGACTGTCTCAAGATAAATTACTGAAAGAGCTAAAAAACACCCTACTTTTTTCAGGTGCCAATTTAAGTTTACTTAACCTAAATTCGAAACGATTAGTTGCCGAGACACTTTTATAGATATAATTGCTAGATTAGGTTCCTGTAGGCAGTTCTAGAAAAAAATGCATTCCTTACCGAGATTTTCGGTTGCACATTGATTTACACAGGTGTACGGTGGTCACGAATTCTACACCTGTTGAATTTGGACCTCTTTCTTTACAAATCTGTTAAGGGAAAATGTTATGAAAGCAACAAGCAATTAAATTTCTGGCACATTTGCAACCGCTGATAAAATCCGTGCTTTGATTTTTGAATCTTTTTAACTTCTGAGAATTGAATTCACATTGGAAGAAAAGAAAGAGAGGGTCTTTTGAACACCTGCTGTGACCAAAAAAAAAAACACATTTCCTTTCTGAGACAATTCTTTTGTACTACTTTTATCGGTTTATTTTCAAATTCGTATTCAACACCGTGAAAATGAAGTTTTGATTACAATGCAAATGCTTTAAACACTTCCATGTATACGCACCGACCTACAATTTTAGTTTATTTTATAATTGCAGCTTTTTTTTAAGGAAATAATTATTATTTTAGATTGTTTCGTATCTCGTTAGAATAGGGGAAAAACGACGAAAAATGACGCTATAAGCGTCAAATGTCTCCTGTCGATTCAGTTTAAAAGTCCATTGTTCATTTTGCAGAAGGAAAAGTCACTGTACACTGTAAGACAACCTATAGCTAAGTGTTAGATGACATGCGCAGTTCGACTTGTCATGTAACTGTAATGCCACGTAAAGTGACTTCTGACACAAAAATTGCTTATTTTTTTAGAATTATTGTTGACCTATGGCCTCACTCGAAGAGAAAGGCCATCAACCATGTTCCGACTATCCAGTTTATGAAAATCTTATAAGAAGCCAACTAAATGACAAAATTACTTTTTTTACTAGTGAATCTATATCCCAATGTTGATTCTAAAATATAAGCAGGTTTTAAGATAGATTTTTAAAAATAAAACACTGAAACATGAAGAAGAAAGAATTAAGATGCACCAAGCGTTTTAATCCTTTTTACGAATTCTTTTTATTTCCTATACTTACAAAGTTACATCTATTTTAAATTTCACGCAAGCTTTTATGGACACCTTATATACAGAGCTGTTATAACCAAACTTTGTCTATTAAGAGGGTTCTAGAGCCGGATCTTTGGCTTCAAACGAAACAAAATTTCGTCAGAATGTAGTACAGTAGATGCTTCCTGAATAAAATAAAATAAAATCATTTCTCAATAATATTATTTTGAACGGAAAGACATTACGTCCAGAACTGAATTTCGGCAGCGTTTTTACTTAAACTTAAAAAAAAGAAATAAAGACCCCTCAGATGAAGTATTCAATTTTGCTTCAGTAATAATGATAATAAAAAAAAACTGAAAAAGTCGCTGAAGATAATGACGCAATGCTACCAACTGACGAAATTTTAACCATTTTTTCTCCCGCCCTTTTTTTTCTTCTTGCGATTTTCTCAGAACGTATTACTTGTACTACGCACTGGTGAAATTTTTTGTCGTTTGGAGATAAATAACCGGCTCTAAGGCCTTCTGAATTGGCGAACTTTAACTGTAACATCCCTGTATATGCAAAATGTTTTCCTCAGGATCTTATTAAAGAAATAAAATTTTTCAAGAATAAATAGAATCATATGAATTAACATGCATTCAGATCAGTGTAAATAAGATGAAAGCAATATTATTTAACAGCTCTAAAACATTCTGTCAAACAAAGCATAGAGAAGGTGATAGAGTGTAGTCGATCATGTAATTTCACGCTTTATTAACCAACAACAATAGGATGAAAAAATTATGTCTTTCCGTTCGGTCGCCACTCACAATGGCGGTTAAACTAGTGAAGGAAGCTAATCATTTGCAATTAATTAACCGAAAAATAATTTCACAGTCTCATTCCATAGCAAACGATTTTCTACTTTGCTTTTCATTCAGCAGCAGCTTAGCAAGGAACGATAAAGCTAAGAAAATAAAATTACCGTTGTTTTACTTTTGCTGTTCTTTTAATCAGTATTCTGATGAAATGGATATGTGAAAAAAACTATAATTGTTGGGTTATATGTTACTTCAAGAATCAATATTCCTACCACATTTGATTTTACGTGATCTTTCATGCATGGGATTGCGATGGATAAATATTTTTTTCTGTCTTTCGTATTTATATTTTGGCAGAACGACGTTTATCGAAAAACTGATTTCCGCATACAAAGACTTTAAAACGAATACAATTTTGTTGTTATGTTATTATTCAAAATTCTTAGAGATTATTATGATAAACCAAGCGATTTTCTAGTGTACTTTTCGTTCTAAGATTGCAAAAATTTATTTTAGTTTTAATGTTCTTAACCAGATTTCTGATAAATGGGAATACCATAATTATCGGATCAGAATCAATGTTCATTCCACGTTTGATTTTAAATAATGGATCCGATGATATACCGATATGTTAGAATTCTTTTTTTCTCTTTCTGTTTTGTTCCGACAGAATGATGTTTATCGTAAAATTGATTTTCGTATACAAAGAATTAAAACGATTCCATGAGAACAGCTATTTTCTTTGGAATTCGATGTTTATCTTTTAGTGTTTTTTAAATCATTGTTTATCTGAAAAGAATGGAATTTTTTATTCTTATATTAACTGACACGCATATTAAATCACTTAAGACACTTAGAACAGTAAATAGCATTGCTCATTTTGAGAATTTCGGCTTTGATAAATGCATAATAAATAAGTAATGGATGGAAATTTTGGTTGCATTGTTGAAAATAATCAAATATGATATTTCGTTTTGTAAACCATTTTGTGTCTGATAACTTAGAAATCGCGTTTCATATATTCCGTACAGTTTGGAGGATAATGCTATTTTAGCGTTGCTTGTAAATGGCAATTCACTTCATTGTAAAATTTTTTGATTTATTCACAAGCTTTGTGTATAAATAGCAATTCAAAATAGCCTGTGGATTTACACAGAAAAAGCAACAAATCGCCCAAGGAAGCGTGATCAGCTTATAGATTTTTTTCTTCAAAATATAATAAATTAGTAATAATACTAAATAAAATTCTAGGATATGTATACCATAGCAGTTTATACATACATATCCCAATTTTAAAAAAAATTTTGAAAAAAAAAGCCGTCTCTTTTTTTTTAAGTTCATGAATGGCTGCCACTTCTATTATATTATCTTAAAAACATAATTCGGAGGTAATATTGATTTGGAACCATTTTTCATTTTTTATTCAGTAAAATCAATCGACAACTTTTTTTATTTTGAACATATTCTTCGACTACTTTCGATTTTCCTTGTATTTTATGGATAATTTCATTTAAAATTATTAAATTCAATTATTTAGCTGTATTGTTTAAAATAATTTAGGATTTATTGGAGATGATTTTTGGTTGCGCATAATTAAACAACGAAAAGAAAAGAAATAATACCAGCAAAATGTGACAAGCTTTGTCGTCATTTATCTTGAACTCAATTTCTTTGAACACTGAAAATTGTCCAAAATTAAGCACCATAGATGATTTTAAACCAGAAGCTGCTCGAAGTAACTTTACCAATCTGGCAAGGAAACAATATGGCGCCCCCCTCATACACAACCGATGATATTTTTTTTTTCCTTCTAAAATGTCTTTATTCTAAATGTCAAACAAACTTTTACTTAGAAATACGCATGTTTTACCGTCAAATATGAGTTAATAATATCATGATGAGAATTTTTAAATTTCAACTATATTTAAGAATATATAGTGGCCTTATTGAAACTAAAATAATGTATTTAACAAATTTTAAAAATATATAAATTTATTATTTTATTAAAGCATTTTTTCAATAGAATATAATATAAGTTTATTCAAACATTTTCCCCCTTCACATTCGCGCTTTGGCACAACGGGCAATTGCCCGGTTTCTCGGAGCCTTGGACCGCCTTTGTTTCAAACAATAATCAATCATTAGGTGGAACAATCCCTTTCTTGACGCAACTTCAGTCCATTTTATTCAGACGCCATTGACAGGTTTATGGCATAAGTTTGAGAACTAGTGGCCTAGCCTTTAGGTATCACACAACGAATTACTTCGGCCAACTTTAGCATAGTTTTTAAGTATAACCACAGGTAACCTAACACACATCGCGAACGTAACCTGTCATGAAACGTCCGAGAGAACGACCTTCACGATTCATGCTGACATCGCCAACGATTAGAAACAGAAAGTGGAACAATTAAGCACTTCACGAGTCTGTATATTTAATTAAGTTTCCTCCACTTCATCCAGTGTGATATTACACACCTTCCTCTTTACGATCGACCTTCTTGGCTAAAAGAGCAAAGTCTCTCACGAGAACTACCTAATAAAGCCTTGAATGCTAAATAAACAGATAACGAATCTTTCAGGCGCGCGTTACGGCTGTTTTTTTAAGAGAGTAAAAAATGAAAAAAAAAAAAAATCACCACCCCAGTTTCTCACAATGGATCTGGTAGGCGAAGGTCGCTGAGGTTCATTTTCTTCCACAGCACCAGGAAATATAATTTGGTGGTGAACATTCGAGGCGTTCTCCTTAAGGCACAAAGTAGATCACAGAATCCATTCATGGAAAATGGATTTATTTCTTCCAATATTAATTTAAAGAAGTCACGCCTAGAATTTCCCCCGCATTGTTTCCTATTAGGACTTCTCGATAAAGCGCAGGTGGGACCTGTTCTGGTAGACAAAACATGTCATTTGATAAAAAGTCATTTTTTCCCCTTCTGAGTTGATGTCACAGTTCTGTCGCTTTTTGCTAAAATTCTGTTTACCTTCTTGTTTCAATAAAGCAAAATAAAAACTGTTTCGGTTTTGTACAGTAAGTTCACATTTAACAAACTCGTGAGTGACCCATTTTAATAATATATGCTGATCACAAATTTATAAAGTAGAGCTTGGCTATTGTGAATGCTTTTAATTCGAATTTTGTCTTCTCTCTGGTCCCTCAAATTTTCTATTAAAATATCGTCTCCTTTGTTTTGATTAATTCGATGTTAGAATTAAAAAAAAAATTCTGAATTGTTTTACTTAATTAAATACAACCGAACCTTTTGTCTTTTATGTCTGCTTTATTTTAAGGGGAAATTATTCTTCAATCAAGAAATCAGAAAAACTCTCACTTAAATAAAAAAAAAACTTTGAACATTAGATGTGAATTGAAGCGTTTATTTTATTATTTATTTTACAATTGCTGTTTTATTATACAATTGCTGTTTTATTATACAATTGCTGCATACAAAGAACTGTATATTTATTAAAATCATTTATTAATTAAAATATTAATTTTTAATTCGATTGTTATCACTTTATAGAAATTACTGCGTATTTGTCTATTATATAATATATATTAAAATGTCAAATATTGAAAAGGAACTTTTAATGACATTTTTAGTTAAAAAAAATTACCATTTTTTTCCTGTGATAATTCTTAGACTGAATTTTCTTAATTCGAATTTTTGGATTAATCACTTTTGTATTGCGATCCCATCGGCTTTGGATTAGCCATGTTCCACTGTAGTAGCAAAGTGATATAGAAATAATTTTTTTCTTTTACTGCATAAAAAACACTACTAGTCAGCATGAGTTTTTTTGTGTTAATCACTGTTTTTTTGTTGTACGGAAGTATCTCTCCTTTTGTTACCTATACGGATAAGATAGCAAACAGGAACGCTAGTGCCACTAATTAATTAATTAGAGCTTGTATAGAACATGCAACAAGTCGGAAGTCACCAAATCCATTCATCACCACATTATCGCTGTTTTTCTGTTATATGAAAGCGTCTGTCTGGTTTGGTGTGTTAGATAAGCAATTAACAAGCATGTATGCAAGTGCCAGTAATTACTGCTTCTTCGGAAATGCTATTGTACTAAAATTCATTAAATATGTTCATCGCAAACCATAAGTTCTCTTTCAGGCAGGAAGTCAAAGGGTGAATATCCTGATTTACCGTCTTCGTTTCTGTTAAGTTTTCACTGAAGGGATCAAATGAGTGTAAGTCAGTTTTGGAAATGGCAGTAATTATTCTGAAGTCCTGAAGGCAGTAGTTATCCTAAGTGGTCACATTTGTAGAAGCACCCTGTTGCGCAGCACTATTCGTGTTGAACGTCCTCTGACTTTGATGACAGACTTCTAGGCAAGGAGTTTACAAGTTGCTGAAACAATTGGGGAGGAATATTAGCACATGTTAACAAAATGGCAGCTCTTAATTTATTCTTAGTGGATGAAGGTGCTTTAGGAACTGTTAACAGATCTTCCCATAGCATTCCACAAATGCTCCCTACACGGACTCTGTCATCAGCGTGATGGGGGAGAACTCTAGACTGTCAGACCAAGGAACATTTTTCCACATATTAAATGTCAAATGTGGGCGTTTTTCAGCCCCAAATTGCCGCCTTTCCGGATTGAAGCGAAATCAAAGGAATTCTTGTTGGCCGTTAGCTATTAAAACAAATTCGTTGTAAAATTTGTCTTGTAGAGAACACGAATATGCTTTACGATGGCCATTAGTTACATTGCGCTGAAATTTGTTCCTCTGTAGCTTTTATGTTACTGCAAGCAATGCGTGTCCGCAACTGGCCCTTCTTTCGTTCACAAGCGGTTTCGGTCCACTATTCGCTGAAGTTTTTTGGCTTAGCTAACATTCTTTGAAAACTCGAGCCAATGTTGTATGAGAAAAGCTAAAGAGATTAGCTGTTTCGGAGATAACTGGAACCTCAATTTCTGGCTCCCACCATCAAGCCTTGTTCAACTTCACTCATATGTCTTGTTTTCCCCACGAACAGCTGAATTGCAACGTTTGCTGGTGCTTTTACCTAGCGGAAAACTTTTAATATGAATCCGAGTTAAAATGTCAGTGCACGCGCTGCTAGGACGAATTGACGTTTGAGTGAGTTGTGTTCCTTATATTTTGGTCTTTCAGCTTATGGTCGGCTAGGCTGAACATGATGAATATTTCCTTTTTCTAATTTAAAAGAGAAAAGTCTGGAATAACTGACAGGTACTCTCCATATGCAATAACGTAGAAGAAGAGATGATATGTAATATTACAACACATTTTTCCGATATCTCCAGCAACATTAGTAGTTAGCGGATTGAAATATAGAAGCAGAAGCGGGGAGGGGCAGCCGAGCTTTTCTTAAATGGTTTTTAAGTCAGAGTATTTCTTCAAGTTTCGTCTCAGAAAACGTCGCAATTTCAGGGGGGTGTTCATAACGAAATATCATCTAGTTAGTAAGAAATTTTAACCAGTTCTGAATAATGAAGAAATATAAGTTTATTGAGAGAAAAAAAATACCGTTGGAAAAAATTATGAGACCATTTCTCAGTAATGGTTTGTAATTATGGATTCTGCCAGGGCTAATCCCAGATAGATCACATTTATAATCTTTGTTCGATCGGCTCAATTAAGAGACCAATTCAAGGAAGGAACTGTAGGGATTTAAGCAATGAAATATCCTCGCTTGTTTACTACTGCTTAAGGTCATTTTAGTATTAACAAACAAGGATTACTAGTTGATATGCAGATCATTTGCTAAAGCTATTTAATATGCAAAACAAAATTCTGAATAGCGTATAATGATTTGGAAGAGAAAGCACGTTTGTAGTATTGCCACATATTTCGATTCTCCTTAGCATCATTTTTTTTGCGGCTAATGGACCATAAATTTAGTTACAAATCCAATTAGGAACTTTAATTCAGAAAAATTTGTTAGTTTTCACACGAAATTGTTATATGTAATAGAAGAGTGATGCTGAGAAAATACTCATAAGGTGAATGACAGAAAAATGTGAACACTTTAGGATTTGTACATATTTTCAGATATCTTCCGAAAGCCTGGGTGGAATTTCTTTGAACTTCGGCCATTTAAATAAGAGGCTTCAACTCACATTTTACACTGAATATTCGGTCACGAGGGCATTCAGGGAACCTACCAGAAATTGATGAATTCAAAAAGGGATTTTGGCTTCACATAAAGCTGAAAATGGTTTGCAACTTTCATCAATGGTTTTGTTTGATGTGCGCAATATTTACATGAATTTTCGTAAAAATAGCACGGATATTCGGATAAATATAAATGTTTTCTTAAAAAATCCCAAATTTTTCGCATGTTTTTTGTTTATAACATGCAGACTTTTCAACCAAAATATACGAAACTTACAGAATAATCGACAATATGTTTGAAAAGAATTGTATCAATACTTTGAATATTAAAGGAAATATAAGTATTTGCAGTAAATAATATTTTTCTGTGCATGTGCAAACCGTAGCATAATTTTTCTTTCATAACTTCAACGTCACATATATAGGGCATTTAAATAAAAAATCCAGTTTAATGCTGTTAAGATTCAGAGAGATATCGGCATTGGAGCGAGGTGAATTTCGGTTGCACTCTAAGAGAAGATAAATGATGAAGGTTCTTGCACAAATTGATATATTTTTAACATGAAT
>BGPR01048262.1:468-11594 GCA_013235015.1 Araneus ventricosus | reverse complement strand
TTTTTATAAAATTTGTTTGTTTTTTTACTATTTTTGTGAAATATTCGTATGATACCTTTTAGATTAATTAGTTGTCCGTATATAATGACCATCGTGAAGTCATTTGTAATGAGCGAATCATATCAACTCAAAAATGTTCTATACATTATTTTTTGCGTTTATTTGCACTTTTAAACTTTGAATTCCGCAGCATACAGTTTTCGAAATAAAATGTGGATCACATTTCGAAAGAAATAGTGGGTTGAGGGTGCAGTTTTGTTATTTCCCCTGGGAAAGAAGGCACGTTTCTAGATGAATGTAATTTTATAATTACAATAAAAATAAATAGATCGCTTTAAAAATTACCCTAAGGAGCTTTAATTTCCATTTCATTTCATTTTTTTTGTTTAGTATAAAAAATAGTTACGAACGTGTGCCCAGTTGCCAAGTTTCAAAAACTGATTTCGGGAAACTGGGTACCAGGCCTTGGGAAAATGGGTACCCAGAATCCAGTTACGCATGAATTTATAACTTAATATGTTTTCTATTTTAATTTTAAATTCGTCGCTGCTAATGTATGCCATCAATGGCAATGGAAGAACTATTAATACATTCATTTCTTTTTTTCCTTCTTCAGTGATAAATAACATTCATCAAAAGATTTAAAAAATTCCTTAAATTAAAGAAAATAAAGTTATGTTAATATTTTTTCTTCTGCATTAATGTTAATGTGTTAAAATTTAAGTATTACTATTTAGATATGTATAAATTTATATGTTCCGTTCTTATATAAAAACATTAACGACTTTATTTATTAATTCACTTTTTTTTATTTACTGCTGTCTGAACACCATATTCGTTCCAGGGTCTGAAAATCAAAAGGTTCAAGATGACAATAATTATATTAGCACCAAATGACGAAGTATTAATTTTATATGATGATTGGAAAAAACTTGGGAAATTTGTTTAAATTGTGAACGATAAATAAAAAGTTCGTTATATATATATCCCAATAATTTCCGAACGGCAAGAACTATAGTCATAAAAGTGGGGTCTAGGTATTGTAAAGTTGCCATGCGCTACGCAAGAAAACCGCTTACAGCGCAACCTGGCGGCAAAATTCGGAGTTAGCGTTCTTATCTCAAAAAAGGTACGATCGATTTAGTAAGAGAAAGCACCTTCCGTACAGTAATGTTAAAAATAGAAGGCGTTAAATGCATATTTGTTTGATTCGCAACTCCCAAAATTGTAACGCGACATAACGCGGAAGAAAAGAGAAAACGTCACACTCCAAAGCATCCCTTATTGTGGCACAGTACTAGCGTGCGTGATTACAATACGACAGGACCTCGGTCAAGTGTCCAACAGTACATTTCGGGACACATTCCAGGAACAAGTCATCGGTATGGTGGTTGCGTAGAATGGCCTCCACGTTCACCTGACCTGAACCCATTGGACTTTTCTCTGTGGGGATACATCAAACAGCGAGTGTATGCAACCCCTCCACCAACAATGCAGGAACTTCGAAACCGGATTACGGATGCTTGTGCCAGCGTGTCACCTGCCAAGCTGTACAATGTGCATCAGGAAGTTTCAGTCCCGTGTCCAGATGCGTATTGTTGCTGAAGGACACCATTTTGAGCATGACGGATAGATGAGCCTCATTTCCGGCAAGTGCAGTTTTGTTCAACGCGACCAAACAAATGTTCGTTTTGTGTTTTTCGTTTGTATCAATTTTGTGAGAAAGATGTTTTTTTGTAATAAATCGATGATTCTGAACAACTCTGTAATTGACTTTTTTCCCGTATTTCGTACCGTTTTTGAGATAAGAACGGTAACTCCGAATTTTTCCGCCAGGTGGCGCTGTAAGCGGTTTCCTTGCGTAGCGCAGGGCAACTTTACTATACCTAGAACCCACTTTTATGACTATAGCTCTTGCCGTTCAGAAATAATTGGGGTGACAACGGACTTTAGCGGGCACACTGTATATATATATATATATATTTGGGGGGGGGTAAGACATGTTGCAAGCGGTCAGCAAAGGAAGAGGATTTTTTTTTTTCGTATGATCATTCTGAAATAGTGGAAACTATTCCATCTCCTAAGAAATGAAACAAATGTGGGATGCATAATGTTTCTGATTTACCTTAATCATAAAAGTTGTTAACTTACGTCTTCAGATCAGTAAATAAATATTCCAAATAATGCTCACGTTAAACTTATTTAGGATATGTTTGATCTGCATTATCAGTATAAATATTTCTCTTTTTGCGGCTCCCAGAAAATGCGTTACTTAGTTACAGGATTTGGCAGCATCTATAGCAATTGATGGATCACGTGATTTCACTTTTCAGACGTAAACAAAAGAGAGCGACTTAGTTTGAGCCTTTTTTTCAATAAGTTAATAATAAATCTCAACTGTGCTGTTAAATATTATTCAAACAATGAATAAAACGAGGAAAGTTTTGAAAGGCATTCAAGAAGAAGGAGAAATAATTTGTTTCAACATGCTGCTCAGACTTAAAAATAAGATGCGGTGGCCAAAATAGAATTTTTTTTTTTGGGGGGGGGGCGATTATTCGCCAAATAAGGCAATCTTGGAACGTTTTTCCTTTTTGGGAGCTTTTTAACGATTGGCGCGATTTTGGTGCTGAAACCGTACCGTGTTCTTATGTGTTACCGATTTATTTTCAGGATTCTCTTTATATTTCTTGAAACTCTTATTTATCATTTTCTTTTCTTTAGCACTTTCATAACCTTCTTTGTTCGTATCATTTAAAATAGAAATTTATTCTGTGCTGATTTAAGTTAAAGCATCAGAAGCAAATCTTTTAAGCTCAACCAATAAATGCAGTGTTTACCGAAGTATAATAAAAAATTATTATATTTCTTGTTGTTTCACACACTAACACATATATGCGCATGCCTATATGCACGCACACAGAATAATGGTTAAAGGACTTTAAGATTTAAAAAAAAAATGCCCCATTGCAAGTCGTTTCAGAGTATTTAAGATGCTACCAGCCTACTACGATAGAGATCAGTGTCGCTCTCACTTACAATTACAATAAAAAATATTAAAATATTCAATTTTTAACCATGTAAACAAACTTAAATGTTGTTAAATAATAAAAGAACTCTCCAAATGCTAAAATAGTTTTTTCTCTTCACTATTTTAAAGTTTTAGAGAGGGGGGGGTGCCCAACTACCCCGACGATATAGGGAACTGGGTACCTATGACTACATATTAATAAACTAATTTTTACACCTAAACAAGTGATTAGTTTCAAAAAGTTCCATATACAAGGTTAGAGGTAAAGTCTACTGAACATTTTAATATATTACAATAGTTTAAAAGAGGAAAATTGTAGCTAGCAGAAACGTTTAAACTTAACAAATCGGTAACTAACATTATTAGTATGAACACTGTAAATATGAACAGTAACAGAGATAGCCTACGGATTATTTTTCTCTGTTTGGACGAGCACTACTGTCTCCAGCATTATTGCTAGATAGAACAAGTTCTTTAACAACAACAACCTCTGGTTGTACTGATTCTTGTGTACTGTTAGAGCAGCCTGATTCTTTTACTGATTTAACACTAATTATTTTCTTAGTTTCGTTAAATCTTATCATCTTTTCAACGTTATAAATGGGGTTAATTTTTTTCGTCAGTTTCAGGTACAGATGATTCTACAGGTAGATAAAAAAGCATTTTTTTCTCTGTCCTCAGTTTTGGCTTCCGTGTCTACATTTTTGTGACACCAGACTCGGATTAATTAATACTATTTGAATCAATGGCCTTACTGTAGTAAGGTCCACTAATTTCCTCTTTGCGCATCAAATTCCTACTGCCAATGAATTTGACTTCACCAAAATTTTCAATGTTCTGGAGTTTAGTTATATTTTCATAAACAAGCTCACCAACTGGAGTTCCTTGTATCTTTTCTTCATTTTCTTTCCTTTCCTTCTCTTTTCCATGCCTTCATTTTCATGAGAACACATGGTTTCTTTTCCTGTGAAGCAATCCCAAAATAAAGAGGGTTTCTCATTTCTTATTACTGAAATTATTATTGGAATTAAGGTATTTAAAATGTTACAAAAAACATCAAGGTTTTAAAAAAATTGAATTCATATATAATTCATTCAATATTTGATATTCAGCTATTCGGCCAAATTGTTTGTTACATGACTAGTTATTAAGTATCAATTCAATGAAAGGTATTTCAACTAAACAAAATAAACACCTACCTTCACTTAATACTTTCTCCGGAACTTTAGTACTTACTGCTGCTGATGATTCCAAAACTTCATTATTGCTAGGTAGTACAAGTTCTTTAACACCAGTAACCAGTGGTTGTACCGATTCTTGTGTACTATTAGAACAGTCTATTTCTATCACTGATTTCACATTATTTATTTTCTTAGTTTCATTATATCCTACCAACTTTTCAGCATTAGAAGTGGAATTAAGTTTTACACTTATTACGGATTCTTCAGTATCAGGTACAGATGATTCTACAGGTACCTCAAAAACACTTTGTTCTCTATCCTCCGTCTTGGCTAACGAGTCTACAATTTTAGTGGCACCAGACTCGGATTCATTAATACTATTTGAACCAATGTCCTTACTACAGTAAGGTCCAGCTATTTCCTCATTACATATCAAATTCCTACTATCAGTGAATTCAACTTCACTTAAATCTTCAATGTTCGGTAGTTCAATTATATTTTCATCGACAAGCTCACCAACTGGAGTTTCTTGCACCCTCATCCCTTCATTTTCATGAGAACACATGGTATCTATCCTCACAGGTTGAGGTTGTTTAGATGCAATATCACTTCGGCTATCATTTAGAACAGCAGCTACTTGTGTTGCGAACTGCACACAAATATTTGAATCTGAGTTTTCCTGAAATCAAACAGAAAAAAATTAATATTTGACTTTTCAAAATTAAGAAGAACAAAGGAGAAAAACCGTACATTCTCAAAACTTAAGTTTTCAGAATCAAATAACTTAATGCCAAATTTTGATGCGTCTCCAATATGGGTAAGTTTCCTTCTTCCCGTTCGTTCCAAGTTTTATATACTCTTCTAAATCAATTGCACTGTATTTATTTATTAAAGCATTATGCAGTAATTTTTTTAAAAAAAAATGCTTCGTTTAAAACTGGTTTCTAAACTGCACATGTAAAAAAAATATTAATTAATTAATATTTCATAAATAAACAGAACTGCTCAACTTATGCTTATTAAAATAAAAAAGCGGGTGTATCGATGAGTACGACAGAATGGAAGCTTCGTACGCTTTTCTATATAATTAAAAGTATAATGGTAGAATCACTCTCTCTCTCTCTTTCTTTCACTTCCCTCCACCAAATGAAACAAAACATTTAAATTCTATAATTATCTATTTATAAATATAATATGTACAAATATATGTAAACTCATTATTTATTTATAAGTTATGACTAATACAGATATAAAAATCATGGCCTTCATCTTTCTCTACTTTGGTCCAGAACAAAACTTGTTTTGCTTCATTTTGTGCATTTATCGACAGCATTTTTCTCCACATTATATAGACTATAAACTTTGTATCTGTTTGAGGGCATTTACATTTTTTTTCTTATTACTTTTGTTTATTTATTTTTACTTTTCAATGCTTGGAATTCAAATTTTTCTCTCAATTATATTTGGATCAGATCCTTTTGTTTTGTCACCTGTGCGAAATTTGTGTGTTTTATGTTGTGTGATATTTTGTGTGATTTTATGATTTTTGAATGCTTTCTTTCTTTTTTCATTTTCACCAACCTTGTACAGCTTTTACTCCATTTCTCGTTATTATCCATTTTTTGTGTATATGTGACCAGTTGTTTTGCATCTATACCTTCTTTAAAAATTTTAATATGTTTCGGTATCTATTCCCCTAGTTTATTCACTTCATTGCTTAATACCACTCATGTGTTCGCATGGATGTGACCAATTTATTGTATATTTGTTTCTTATTTTCTCCCTCCTTTTCTGTTTAGAATTTGCATTTGTATCTTTTAATTTGAAGCTTCAACCCTTTTTTGAGTATTTTACTTATTTCTGTTGTACTTGTTGGTGCACAAGGAGTTTTTTCTCGAGAGAGAGCAAAAAAATAATAATACAGATAAAAACTTATAAGGAGCAGTTATTGAAGAAGCATTTATTTACATTTTTATTAATATGTATATTGAAACAAAAAATCTAATCTAATCATCACATTCTATCATGGAAGCAATCGGTTTGTGATAACTGAAATATGATGCAATGTCTGCGATTCTATTTTATTAATATATCTGGAAGAAACTGCATTAATGATTGTGCGAAACTTTGACGCCGACACTGCCAGATTCATAGCTAAATGAAATTCACCAAAAACGAATTTTACAAGTGGCTCTGATTTTTAATCCGCAAAATTAACATTAAAACCACCAGCCAATACCGTTCTCCAGTTTACATACATTACATAAACGTCTCCAATAAGCAAAACTCGACGGCGCATGGCGCAGTGGTATAGAGTCCGTCTGTAAGTAGAAAATTGCGAGCTCAAATCCGCTTTCCCGAGCTCCCTATTAGAAAGTTTCGAAATACGTAAAACTCGAACATTTAAATCCTCCGTATGTGCCAATGATATACTTAGATTTGGGGTTAAAATATTTGTAGTATAAGTTTAGTTGTGGTAAATTGAACTTAACAATGCAAGCGAATTAGGAATGTCGACTGCGCCTTTGCTGGTATGACGTCCTTCCGTCTCGTGAACAACACAATCGAAATTAGGGATGTCAACTGCGCCTGCTCTGGTATGACGTACTTCCGCTCGTGACGGTCGGTTTTTCTACGCTAACTCCCCTCACCAAAGCCTGTGTTAAGAAGATTCGCTTCAATAATTAATTTGAAGCACTCGCGTGCTGTGTTACCGCTAGCTCGAAACAACAATTTTTTTCAGTTTTAAGTACTACATATAGATTAGTGGAACAGGCTATAAAACGAAAATAAAAGATATATAAAAAAATTTCAATTATAATATTTTGAACAACTTTGTCACGAATTTCTGCATAAAAAATTTCAGAACCATAAATGCAATGTGAAAACGTTCTAAATAAAGTTTCCATTTCCTACAATAGGTATTTCACAATATTCCTGAGGCAGCTATGCTCATTTAAAAGTATGCAGATAAACAACATTAATTAAAACTTGCGCAGTAAACGTGGAGCATTCAGATGATTATGCTTGCATAGTGGCGAAATAAATTGGCGATAAAAAATAGGCAAAATCGGTCCAGTTGTTGAGATTGGGTACTCAGTCGTGGTTTTTCTCCGTAGAGAATTTACAGTGACATAATGTCTTTTCGATTTCTTTTGAAAATGGAGAGTAGAAGGGTGCAGGCGACCATTGACGGCACATCAAGGCGTCATAAACTTTCATTTGAAAAAATATTATCGAAATCGGTCCAGCGATTGGGGCTGGGTGACTCTGTCATGGTTTTTTCCCATAGAGAATGTATAATGGATTAGTGTTTTTTCGATTTCTCTCGAAAATGCAGGATTGTGGTGGGCGGGTGACCATTGATGATATACCTAGTCGTCAAAACTTCCATATAAAATTACAATTGTCGAAATTGATCCAATGGCTGGAGTTGGGGGACTCCGTCAAGGTTCCCCCCCTAGAGAATGTACAGCCGTGTAGACTTTTTTAGATTTCTCTTAAAAATGGATGGTATGGAGGCAGGTGACCATTGTCAACATATCTAGACGTCACAAACTTTCATATGTAGTAAAAATTGGTGAAATCGGTGCAGTGGTTAGGGCTGGGGGACTGGTCCTTAGGTTTAGCCATTCTATATATTTAAAATAATTGGCAAAACAAAAGCCGTCAACCGCTAGAGCGATTTCGAGAAGTTTTACGTCATATTAATGCTTGTGTCCTCTAGATATGTTCTCAATGGTCGCCTGCTCCTCACTATAATCCATTTTTGAGAGATATCTAAGAACTCTACACGGCTGTAACATTCTTAATGCAGAAAAACCTTGACGGAGTCCCTCATCCCCAACTGCTGGATAAATTTCGACAATTTTTGTATCATATGAAAACTTTATCACCCCTAGATATCCACCCTTCATTTTTGAGAGAAATCTGAAAAACGCTACATCACTGTACTACATTCTCTATGAGGGAAAACTTTGAGAGAGTCTCCCAGCCTCAACGACTGAACCGATTTCGGCAATTTATTTCGCCAGTTTTTAAGTATAGCTATGGGTTATTAATATTACTGGTCTCTGAAGGTGACCAGCTATTTTAAATATCTATTTTTACTCTCAAAAAAATTCTTGCCTTACCATTTGAACGCGTAGAGTTCTAATAATTTGTTTTTGCTATGTATTCATCAAAAAAGGATTATATTTTAAATCATGATATAAATAATTTTTCCTCAAGTTCTTTCAGAAGTTTCATCTAAAAAAAGAAATATCAAAAAATATTAGCTATTAAAACATGAACAGTGAAAAGGGAAGATTACGGATTCTTTTTCACTCCTTGGACGAGAACTACTGTCTTCAGCGTTTTTATCAACAGTCATGACATTTTTCCCAGTCTTCGGATCAATAATTGGTATCGCATTTGCTCCATTCCCGGTATGCTGTGGTTGTGGCTGAGCAGGAATAGACTGAGGCGGCATTTGAGGAGGCATCGACTGGTAGCTGGACATTCCATGAGATGGGGAATAACCTGCAAAGTGGCTTGTAAGTTAATATGTGCTTAATTATATATAAGTTAATATACAAGTTAATATATTAACTGATCATTACGAAAACAAACGCCAGCAAGTTGCTGTGGCGTGGAAATTTGGAGAGCAATATAATGGCTCAAGTGCCTTCCTTGCCATTCGAGCACGGTTCAAAATTACCGATGTCTGTCCCAAATGGCTCTCATATAGCTCCTTATTCTTAGATAAACCAGCGAGAGTGGCCTCTCCGAAACTTTCTCGCATACGCCGAGTAGACAAACAAACAGACTTCCCGTAGACGGATTTTGTCCAAAATTTGATAGAAACCTACAAATTATGCGTCGAGATCACATATCAAATTTCATCCCCGTTGCTCTAATAGTTTTCGAGTTATCGTGTCCACAGACAGACATAATTCTAAAATTGTGTTTTACGGACTCAGGGAAGTCTAAAACGTGGAGATTCGTCAAATTCTCGAGTTCGAATTTTTTGACGTTTACAATACTTTCTCTTTGTGAGAAAGTAAGAAAGATAGACAAGAGATGCTCCATTTTGTTTTAAAATTCTGTAGGAGTATATGTTTTCGTAAAAATTCAAATAGTGCTTTTCTTAAATTTTGAAATTGGGCCTTACATATAGATTCCATAATATTCGTTTGAAGCAAAAGAAAGGAGAGAGTAAAATCAAAGCGTCTATTAAAATTTCAATTTAATTCTCTACGTTAAAACTTATTATGACAATGAATCATGCTTTATGGCATACAATTTAATTTTTGCAATCTGAAAAAATTTTTATCTATAGATTTTTGGGAAAATGTAAGAGCAAATATGAGTCAACCACTTTGAAACTGAACACAAAGAGTGAAAAATTCTGTTCGGCCAATGGAAGGTTAAATTAATCTCCTTCACAAGAATCATTGTAGCAGAATACTCAAATTCAAAACTAATATATGTAGTGACATGATTATATAGAGTGTGTAGCGCACTGTGCTACACCATCTTACTCTGATGTATATTAGACAATATCCACTTCCGGACATTGGGAATTCCTTTTGCGTAGTGGTTAGGATGTTCGGCTCGGGACCCAAAGGTCTCCGGTTCTATCCCGCCTCCAAAGTGATACTCGCGGACAAAGAACACGCAACAACAACTTTCAGTTCCACTAATAGATGGCAGCCCCAAAAATAAGATCAATTCATCTTCTGCTACATTCACCAGATGGCAGCACTACAACTCCTATAGCAACGCAGCTATCTTAATTCAAAGTCTGTGACACATTTCACAGCACAAAAGTTTATGAAGCATTTCATAGCACAAAGTCTGCACGTGCCTACGCACAAACAATCAGGGCAGCAATCTGCGCATATGCACGCAGCACATCGCTTTCTTGATATTCAGATAATATTAAACAAGCTGGGGGTTGCTCCTGTAGCGCACAGTGCTACACCATCTCACTCTGATGTATATTATCCAATATCCACCTCCGGACATTGGGAAATCATTCTGTCTAGTGGTTAAGATGTTCATCGAGGAACCCAAAGGTCACCGGCTCTATCCCGCCGCCAAAAGTGTTTAGAATGGCCGTTTATTAAACTTTAAGGATAGGACAGGGGCATAGAAACAAGTAATTTTTGCAATAGAACATGTGGTCGGAAACGCAAACGTGAGTCCGCTACTGCGAGTTCTTTGTCGGTGGGGTAGGATACAACATATAAAATGTATATCTCAGATCGAAAGGAATGCAAATTTATAGTACAGAGGGTGTTTGCACATTTTTAGAACGATTTCGTTTTGCCGTAGAGAAAATTTGTTTGCTTGGAAAAATTTATTTTCACAAAAATTACATTTTTGAAGCTATAAATTATCATTTGGTACATAAAATTTTTGTTTACATGCAAAATGGAGTTTTAAAGAAGCGAAAGATGGAAGGCTAAGTTTTTATACTTTTTTGCAAAAGTAACAGCACAATGATTTTGCACCTTATAAAGTGAGAGGGGTCAAGAAATTGTACAGTTACAATGACAGATTCATTTAGCATTATTGTTATTGGAAACCCTTTGAAACATTTCTTTAATTATTAAAGAAGTGGTTTTCTTTCGATTTTTTAATTGTGTGGCTTTTGTTGGTAACAGATCTCCATTAAGACGCTTCACCCCTTGTTTTGGAGGGCTCCTATCTTTGACAGATTTTTCTTCAATAAAGGATGTGTTTACATCCTCTGCTAGTTTATTTTCAGTAAAGGCTAAAGTTTTTGCAGTCTTCATTAGTATCTAGCTGTTTAATTACACTGCGCTGCAAAAAAAAATTTTTTTTCGAGCCCAGACACCATTCCTGCAAATTCTTATGTAAAATGACCCACTGAATCCGAATATGACCCCTATTTTGCCCCATCACCC
>BGPR01048260.1:0-11594 GCA_013235015.1 Araneus ventricosus | reverse complement strand
ACACGAATTAGAGTCCAGGCCTGTGTCTTTGGTAATGGTTAAAAGTACTTGGTCGCATACTTTGCTAAAACTTTTCATTTTACAAGCGGTGTTTTCTGAAGATTTAAGAAATAAAATCTCCCGAAAAGTTCCATGGTTTGAATTCAGTTTATGATTTTATCTGGATACGCTTACTTCATTTAATTATAAGTGATAAATATTGTGAAAGAGATGCCCTAAATATGTGACAATATTCAACTAGTCCAAGAAAGTATTTGTAGAAACTTTTTTTGAAATTCTAAATTTAAATGAAGGTCAGATTTTTGGTGCAATATCCTTCTGATTACGGCCACGTGCACTATACAATTAACCTCTTATATCGATAATTTTGGTGCAGAAATAAACAAATAAAAATATTATGTCCGGAATTTAAAGTCATTGAGAAATCAGACTCATTTCTTTCAACCACCAGCAGGATTTCCGATCCTCGTCATCTTTCATTCCTAATTTCACTCTCCAATCCCGCATATTATGAATCAATTTAATAAAAATATTTACTCAAATCTATAGAGTGCGTTTAGTGTTCCTAAAATCTTAATATAAATAAAAGTCATTGTGGGTATGTTCCACTTCTCCTCCTAAACCAATGGACGGTTTTCAACCAAATTTTGTACACTTATTATTTAAGACAAGGGGAAGACACTTATAAACTTTTCTAAGTCCAAAAGTTAATTAAACAGGCAGTTAATTAGAAATTAACCGAAACCGTTTTTTCGCCGTAACTTCGGACAAAAATTGTTTTTATACCATCTTAAAGTTCAAATTTTTACCTTTTCAATGATACCAATTTTATTTCTGTTTCCCTTCGATTGTTATTAGTTTTGAAAAGTTCCATAATTTTTAAATACGTGCAGACGATTTTGAAATAACGAAGATTTATAGCTACTCCGTTGCTAGGCAACGGTTAGACTTTGAACTAATTCACCTTTATTTCTGAAAATTTTGAATTTTTTTATTAATATCCATATAATATAATAAATGCGAAAGTGTGTCTGTCTGTTTGTTAAACATTCACGGCAAAACTAGCAAACCGATTTGGATGAAAATTGGCAGAGTTGTAGCTTGAAACCCACGAACGAACATAGGGTAGGTGACATCATGTTAAATTCATTATTTTTGATTACAGAAAATTAAATAATTAACAAACAATTTGCGATGAAGATTACTACTTTATTTTTCAATCAACTGTCACGTGACCCTTAAGGAATGCGTAAACAAAATGAAATGTCACGTGATCCTTCAGAAAAGCGCAAGCATTTGAAATGACTTATTTTTAAAGTCAAGCATCACGTGATCTTACTGAGAAAAGAAATAAATAATTAATTTGTGGAATAATAACTGAAAAAGAAGCCGGGACAGAAGACTAATGATAGATATGATATAGTTTCAAGAATTTTTGAATTAAAATTTAAAAACTAAAGTTAATTATAACTAAAGTAAAATATCGTTCAATGTTTATTTAAAACTAGCTGTTACCCGCGACTTCGTGCGCGAAGAATTTGAATTGCTATTTTTTTTAAATTCACGAATGTAAATGTTTCGTTATACATAGAAAGGGGAAATCAAAAGTTCTGACGGTTGATAATACATAATTGGACGACTAATTTAAGTCTCCGTTATTGTAAATTACATCATTGTACTCAATGGTATCATCTGCTCTTTGGAATATATCATCCACCATGCTATATGTCATCTGCTTCTACTGTTTAAAAGAATACATAAGACAAAATATACCTTCCTATTCTAAAAACTCTGACAACCATATCATATACGTCAATGGACGATCATGATTTGTTTATTTTGGATTCATAGACCGTTTTCCGGTAACCTTCCGATTTAAGCAATCGCCAAATCTATTTGGCAACTGTATCAAGCGCCGAGCTCGAATTAGTTCTTTCTTTAGTAAACAAAACGTTGAATTCCGTGTTCTTTGGGTTTGTGTAATCCTTTCTATTTAAATCGGTTAGAAACAGCTCTTAAAGCATTAAAATTCGAAACGGAACTATTGTAATTAGCTAAATCGTTTGGTTACAAATTTAACCGCCAAAAAAATTTTGGATGTCGATGAAAAGAGCGATAAAGAATAATTTTGGCAACCTTTCCACTAAATTTGGCTCTTATTTTAAGTAAATATTGAACGATATTTTCATTTAGTTATACTTAACTTTAGTTTTTAAATTTTAATCTAAAAACTCTTGTAACTATATTATATCTACCATTAGATTTCTGTCCCGGCGTTTATTTTTCAGTTATTATTCCAGAGATTATTTCTTTTCTCAGCAAGATCACGTGATGCATGACTTTAAAAATAAGTTATTCCACATGCTTGCGCTTTTCTGAAGGATCACGTGACATTTCATTTTGTTTACGCATTCCTTAAGGATCACGTGGCAGTTGATTGAAAAATAAAGTAATAATCTTCATCGCAAATCGCTTGTTAATTATTTAATTGTTATCTGTAGCCAAAAATAATGAATTTAACATGATGTCACCTACCCAATGTCCGTTCCTGGGTTCCAAGCTACAACTCTGCCAATTTTCATCCAAATCGGTTTGGTAGTTTTGCCGTGAATGCGTAACAAACAGACAGACACACTTTCGCATTTATTATATTATATGGATATTTTTAAAAATAAGCAAAATTTTCAGAAATAAAGGTGAATTAGTTCAAAGTCTAACCGTTGCCTAGCAACGGAGTAGCTATAAATCTTCGTTATTTCAAAATCGTCTGCACGCATTTTAAAATTTTAGAACTTTTAAAAATTAATAACAATCGAAGGGAAAATGTCAGAGAAATAAAATTGGTATCATTGAAAAGGTAAAAATTTGAACTTTAAGATGGTATAAAAATATTTTCTGTCGGACAGTTTGCTCCGAAGTTACGGCGGAAAAACGGTTTCGGTTATTTTCTAATTAACTGACTGTTTAATTAACTTTTGGACTTAGAAAAGTTCATAAGTGTCTTCCCCTTGTCTTAAATGATAAGTGTACAAAATTTGGTTGAAAACCGTCCATTGGTTTAGGAGGAGATGTGGAACATAGCCACATACATACCCACACACATACCCACAATGACTTTTATTTATATTAAGATAAGAGCCTAATTTAGTGGAAAGGTCGCCAAAATAATTCTTTATCGCTCTTTTTATCGACAGCCAAGATTTTTTGGCTGTTAAATTTGTAACCAAACGATTTGTATAATCACTGGCGGTTAAATTTTAAACCAAACGATTTAGCTAATTACAATAGTTCCCGTTCGCATTTTAATGCTTTAAGGGCTTTTTTCAACTGATTTGAAAAGAAAGGATTGCATAAACCCAATGAACACGGAATTCAACGTTTTGTTTACTAAAGGAAGAACTGATTCGAACTTGGCGCTTGATACAGTTGCCAAATAGATTTGGCGTTTGCTAGAGATCCAAACAGTGTGTTAAATTGGGACTTTTTCAAAATTGTTCACAGTACAGAGGAACTGATAAGCAAGGTTTATCCTTCCCTACAAGCTAATAAGAGGAATAGAGATTGTTTGTTGCTTGGGTAAGTTTGGCACTGACTAATGAAAGTTTAGGTCAGATAAATGAAAAAAATGCTTCACAAATGGAGGGATGTATTACAGAATATCTATCTGTAGATACGGTAATGGGCAATAACAAGTAAAATCATATCCTGTAGAGTTCTTCAACCACATAGAATTGTCAGGGATACCTTCCGATAAGCTGAGATAAAAATTGTGTGTGCCAGAACTATTCATACATAACCTCGATGTACCGAGACTGCGCAATGGCACACGGTTTCAAATTACTCACTTAGGACCAAAAGTCGTGCTAGCTACTGATATGACTGGCATAGCGAGAGGTGAGAGTGCTAAATTCTACGCATTCCGATAATACAGAATGATTTACCATCCCAGTTCAAAAGGTAACAATTCCCTTTAAAATTAGCATTTGCCAGGCTCAGGGTCAGACACTCAAAGGAGCAGGCGTACATTTCGAAAATTCATATTTTTTCCGTTGGTAACTATATGTGGCATGTTCGCGTGTGTCCAGCCCACTAAACCTATACATTGGTGCAAAAACGTGAAACAAAAACGTCGTATACAAAAGTGTGTTATCATATATAAACAATTTACCTAACTGTAACAGCAGACACATATACATTACACTCCTGTTAGCCGTCCAATTATGTATTATCAACCATCAGAACTTTTAATTTCCCCTTTCTACATATAACGAAACATTTACATTCGTGAATTTAAAAAAGTAACAATTCAAATTCTTCGCGCACGAAGTCGCGGGTAACAGCTAGAACTAAATATACGGAAAGGGAAGGGATAATATAGTATTGGTAAACCTTCTCTACCAGAACTTACGCAGAGGAAACAATACCCTGGTACACTACCTGTGCTACCTGCAAAAAAATGTCTAAATCATTAAGTTAACCTTATTTGAATGTTTATATTTGCTATTTAGCGACGTCGCTTTGATATTGCGTCAAAATCCTTTCTTATACTCGTCAAATTACATAAACATTACATTTAAAGACTTCATTCATGACCAAATGTACTCAATCGATTCATTTGTACGTTGGGTCTGTAATGGAGTTTTTGGCACTACATATTCTTATATCACATTATTGTCATCTAGCTTTTTCTAAGTCTAAGACTGTTTTGGGGTCAAAATTACAAATTTTTTTTTATATTTTATTTTAAAGCCCATCCATTTAGCTTTCTAAATCTGGGTTTATTTTATTTTTACGATGAATAGAAACGAAGATATAGAATTTGTTATAAAACTTGATAGCTAAAAATTAAAGCTATCAAGTTTTATAACAATTCAATATAAGTTGTCTGTTTTCCCTCGTTATACCAAATACACCGCACTCGGAAGTATAAATTAATTTGCTTTTTATTTATTTCAATTAATTATATTTTCTATCTGCAAGCCACGTCAACTTTAATTAGATTTTGAGTTTCGTCAAGCTACTATGGACATTTTTGCCAAAATGCACATTTCTGGAGTTACAAAATTCACGTTTTGGAACATCGATAGCTGAATTGTTGTTTAATGATTGCGTTTACGGTCTTAAAAGAGTAATTCGTGAACTGGGAACAGTTTCTGGCTAATATATACATCGAAATAATATTTTAACCTCAGTAACCATAGAATCATAACTTTTAAGAGAAAGTCTTTGGCTGTTAAAAAAACGCTAGAAAAAAATTATGGGCTCTCATAATGAAAAAATGTGACATGATTCTGAATAAAGAAGGCATATCTTACAAATTTGACAAATTTCAAAAGAAGTTAAATAAATATATTTTTAATGAAAAGCAAAAATGAAAACTTTAAATGCGTTTTTTGAAAAACTTATATTTTGTCAACTGTTACTTACACAAAACACGATATCTCAAAAAAATTATCTATATATTTCCTTGAAATTTTGTATATATTTTGTCTTAAATGTAGTAAAGGCAATGGACTAGAGATATAGTTTTGAGATCAATAGTTTTAGATTTAGAGCTGCTTAATGTTGATTATACCTATGCATTTTGTGAAAATTTTAATAAGAGAAACTCGATTGGCCATAACTTTCCTGTGAATGCAAGTATTTCTTAGATCCTAGTTCACTGCCTTCATCATAGCTGTAAATGTGCCGTGTAGAGAAATAATTTGAATATATGGATTAAAATTTCTGCTAGAGTGTTTTGCTTTTTGCTCTAATTTTCCCCATTTTTTTCCCAAATTATCCCATTTTACTGAATCTCAAATGACATAAAATTTCCTGACTGGTATTAATCATTGTTTTGAATCATATTGAGTCAGAAAATGAAATGAAATTGCACATTAAAGCTTTTTTTCAAACATTCGTTCCCGCAGAAGTCAGATTCCTTAAACATAAAGTAAGTATCAGTTTTCCTTTTACATTTTATTCACAATATTTGAATGTAGGTTATTAAAGAACTAATATTCGCTTAAATTTTAGTACGATTAGCATGCATTCGTGAACATAATGAGAAAGTCGGAGGATAAACGTATTCAACGAACAATAGCGATTCCAGATAATTTTTCTTAGATGCCTTTTGTTTCGTTCTAACGAAAAATTACCTTCTTCACCTTCAAGAAATGATGGTATAAAATTAAATTTTAATTTTCTAGTTGAATAATTTTGAAAAATGAAAGCAGAAACTTAGCATTTCACCCAAAATATTGTGTTTCGTTGGCAGGTTGAAGAAATTTCTTACAAACTGAGAAGCTAATTAATATTTTATTATTACGTTATCTTGAATATTCATGCTTATTTTAACATGCTTTCAAAAAATTAATTACTTCGTTTGAAAGCAACGTTTAAGGTTTAATTTGGATTTGTAAAATATATATTAATTGAAATCCTGGAAGAAATTATACGTAACTTTTTGTTATTCGACATATTTCATACACCCACAGATTCAGGATCAAACATTTCCACAGCAGTTGTTTTTTCAGTTTCTGTTAAGTTTTAAACTGTGGAATCGTAGAAATTTACAGATCTAATTATCGTAATTTTTTAACATTAATTATAAAGTCTTAAAAATTGTGAGATCTGTTATCAAGAGCAGTCAAAAATATCAAGAAAGTTTATTATAAAATGAAATAATAAAATTTTATTTCGAAAAAAAGTTTTTCAATTCCCACATAAGTTTTACTATTACGAAAGAAATCGTCTGCATTTCTCTAATCATAAAATATAGAAGTGTAAATAGATAATTATTAATGCGTTTTCTGAAAATCTGAGAAATTCGAGCATTTTTTAGCATTTTTATAAAAAATAAATTGTTATTATGAAATGAATGTAAATATATTGATATTTTTCAAATAATATTGGTTGGATGAAAACGATTGGGTAATTCTTTATTTGAAAATAGGTTCATTTTAATCATGTCAAAGTAATATTTTACATTTGTTTAAAACATATCTTTATTTTAAAACTATTACATTGTTAATAGTAATGAATATTCATTTTTATACTTCATTGTTTCCTCTGAGTTTCCAATTTTAACAGAAGATTATTAACTAATTCTTTCGTGAGAAAAAATTCCTAAATACCAATATTATTATAAAACTAGAAAATCACCCGTCATGGTATGACGGGTGCAAATTGCCTCTTCATTCGAGAGATTTCCCGTCAAATTTGACGTGTTTAAATAAATATATTTGCGAGAGAAAGGTTTAAACATTGATTGAAAAGAAATAAAATAAACATATGTTTTATGACAGAAAATATTTTTTTATTTACATATTATTTACATATTCCCTTATTTAAAGAACCTCTTGGTAAAAACAACATTCCGTGCGAAGTATTTTTCGTTGTTTAACAATTTTTTTATAATTCAATAACCATGAAATTCTCAGCGTGTCGAACGTAAGTCAAAAGTTAAAATTTCAAAGGAATTCTGTCTCAAAATTCTAATCAAAACAAAGCAATTCTCTGCTTGTCAAACGTTGCCAAAAAATATTATCAAATTATATCATCACGATTGCAATAAATAATCAGATGCATCGTGGCGTCCAAACTATATCACACGCATCATATACCACTGACTTAATTTACTGCTTTCTATTTAAAAAAACGGAAATTAGTTTTAAATATATGATTAATAGAATTTAAAATATTTCTCGGGAACTATTGATCATAGCGAGATAAATTTTATATCAATCGATAGAAAATTTTATTTCACTATTTTAGAGCCATTAAATTTGAAATTAGAATGACAATTACTCTTTTAAATTTAAAATTACTAAAATTTAGGAACTCTAACAATGAAATAATGCTGTTTAACGTCTCGCAGTGCTATGGCGCGAGTTTTATTGTTGGTGAGGTCAGAGCGTTACCAAGAGATAAATCTGGCCTATTATATTAGTAATAACACTACTTTTCACATAGCTTAGATTGGTGAAACTTAGGATAACTGTAATCCAGAATACAAAGGAGTTGCTATTTAGCCATCTTTAGTTTAAACTAGAAATGGATTTGGATAAGCATGATGGTATTGCATATTGTATAAGGTCAAACTTATTCCTTGTTCGTAAGTAATAACAAAGATTTAAAAATGGACGCAAAGGGCCTTTCAGATGTTTCCCAAATTCGAACAAAACCAGTTTCCATAGATGATACAAATGACAATTCGTGAAAACTCGTTTACAACCGGAACTCTTATTCAGTATCCGAGCTCTAGGTACCATTATGGCATCAAAGCATCACACATTTCCTGAAATATCTCTAAAATTGCAGCTTTGCAACGATTGTTTATAGCATACATTTCTCGTTGGACAATTTCAGCTGATATAGTGACTTAGAAATGAGACTGTTCATCTCTAAGGAAAAGCGTTGTACAATACTTTAAAGCGATTGTTTGCTTCAACACGGGCTGTCTTGGTAAGTGGACTTAAATCATTGCCAAGTACACACTTTTGGAGATAGCTAACTAATTAAATAAAATATGTTATAGTTTTTGATAGAATTTTCAAAGGTTGTTTGCCATATTCATCTTTAGACAATCAAACTTCGTTAGCTTTCTAAGATATTAGATAATATACCTTTTGACTACTGATAGCTGTTAGATTGCAAAAATTGCATCTACATCATTTTTCGGTTTTATCAGTATTTTTATTTATTTAATTCTTCGCCACCAGAGTTTCTTTCGAATCTTGTGGCATCTCTGGTAACTTTTGAAATTTAAACGGTAATTTTTAACAGTTTTATTAAATATCTAAATTTTTCTTAATTATTTACTTAGTAATAGACTTAAATATTATTTGTCTTAACTTTTTATGTTTTTCATTTATTATTTCAAGTTAATTAAATTATAAATCAAATTTATTCAACGGGACTATTTACTCGCCATCTTGTTTCGCGGATGTATTTATGCGTAAAAAGGCTTGAGCGTCTCCCTGACTGGAAGGATTCCTTTGTGTGATTTGAATGAGTATGGCTTGATAAAGCGAGAAGATGTGGTCGCACCTGCGGGCTCCTGGAGGGCCGTTAGGACTTCTGGGTGCTATCCCCTGCTGTTTTTCCTTTGTCTTCTGGAGAAGTAGAAAGATTGGTAGTGATCACCAGCGTCATTTTTTAAAATATATCCTGCAAGTCGTGTTGATTGCAAGTTCAGCCATGCAAATTCTGGCGGAAAACGTTAGTGAGTTCTTGTGCAGCGTGGGACGTCCGCCAATATATGTGATCTGATGAAAATCAGGCGTGTAAGTCTGAAACGGATTTTCAGTGGTTTTGTACGAGATTGATCATCGCCGAAAATGTCGTAGTGAAATTCAAGGTGCGTAAAGCATTACAGCCAACAAACTGGCTAACTATCAGTGCGTTCCAAATCTACAGTTTTATTGGGCAACATTTGGACTATTCCGTATGCATGGGATCGTGTGATTTTTTTGTTTTGCCTACAAGCTAGAAAACGAAATGTCTTCACCTGTTTCAACTCTGGCTCTGAAATTCATGGAGCTAAAAAAATCTCTATAAAAAAATTTAATTTTTGATGATAGCGCTATTGTCTACTGTTTCTTTTTAAAAGCTGCAGCTATTTCTATTTGTGATTTTATGTGAATTGTTCTTACTGTCTTTTTGTGTGCATCATAATCAAAATATATCCTTTGTAAAATATGGCAGTAAAACTTAATTTTAACGATTATTAAATAAAAAATATTTTAAATTTATAACTTGATTCTGTTTTAATTTCTCTTATTGTATAAACAACACATTATAATAATTATGTTTAACAGATAATTTTTTCTAGCGGCCAAGTATTTTAAAGGTAGGTGCTTTATTTAGGTGTAGCATGTCATTGTATTCATATTTTCAGCATCAAGTACGCATTTCATAATTGATATATAAATCTAATTTTAACCTTTGGCACCTATCTATAATTAACTTCCATATTTAACATTCTCAGAATTATCAATAGCAGTTTCACTTAACAGTGCTAATCACACAACTCACATGAATCTCGTGTACTTCTATTTAATAGGAATGAAAATCTTCAATTAATCTAATGTTATAGATTTAAGTGTTAGGTTATCTATTCATCACCCATTACGCTATTTTAAATCTCCATATTCAACTTTATAAATAAATTTAGATATAATTTAAGTTTACTATAATCTTAAGAATGAATTTTATCTATTAATACTTACCAAATTACCAATACATTTACTATCTTGTATAGCAAAGGTATTCATGAATGAAAGCGGTTTTATTTATTTTATTTTTTTAAATTTTATAACAAAAAATAATTTATAAATTAAATAAAATTATAAATATATCTGTAGCTTATATGAATGCAATAACATCTTTTTGAGGAAAAAAATTCTATATGGAATTTTACTTATATTGCACAGACAATAATTACTTTTGTAAAGACTAGGGTACCCCATCAAAACAGCCCAAGCAATATGAGCCTCGACAAAATAACCAAAGACAAAACAGCCGGTGCCGAAATAGCCCCGAAAATAACTCAAGTCAAAATAGCCCTGGACGAAAAAGTTCTGACAAAATAACCTAAATTCAAATTCTGATTAACATTAAAAACTTCATTTTATCGAAGCTATTTGGTATTGGGCTATTTTGAGAGTTCATGACAGACCAGTATAAGAGAATATCTTTCAGAAGTACATATTAGTTCAAATGAATTTGGTGACTAACGTGCTTACACAAAACGCAAGGAGAAAAGCATATGCAGAGAAGATGATCCAAGCAGCGTGATTATCTTATTAGCACAAAATATTCTATGATATCTCTGCGATGTTACTACGATATTCAATATGCCGCACAACATCGTAGAGATATCGTATGAATATTGCAGGGCATCTTGTGCTAATAGGGTATATTTCAGTCATACTTATCTCTGACCAGACTTTATCTAAACCTAATAATCTCACCTGTGTGCCTCCAAATCTTCTGACAACTTAACGTGTAAAGAATAATACAATTAACCAATTGTTTCCTCTTATTAATTCTTCTGTATTTGTGTTATGTAATTGTGAGTGGCTAATGGGAAATGTAATAAGCATTATCGCTCTAGAAGAAGCTAGTGTCATATTTTTATATTAGTCTTGAGAAACCATGAAGTCGTAGTGGTTTTATGAGAATTTACTTCTGGAAAGTCGGTTGAGTTTCCGATGAATATTTCCACTCAGCATCTACTATGTATGTATCTTGGACTGAAGATCCGTATTACAGATCCAATATATGGTTGTTCTTCGTATATCTGTCATATGTCCAACAATGCACGTGTTCATGTAGTTCTTAACACAGCACAATGAGTTGCCACTATAATTATGAGTTACTGTTATAATTTATTCATGGCTAAGAATCACAAGGATCTGCAACGTTTGGGGTTTTTTGGGGGTCCACATTCTTGGGGTCACAATTATGTGGTAGTGATGTATAGGACCAGATGCGAAAATCTAGATTATCGTATATTATTTTATAGTGAATACCTGAGAGAATCTTTCACACACACACGAAAGTAGATAGAAAATGAGAGTTCACCCTCATGGGGATTCTAGGGTTCT
>BGPR01048259.1:0-11594 GCA_013235015.1 Araneus ventricosus | reverse complement strand
GCCAAGTTCAAGAGCAGAGATTTTATGTTTTCTTCCCTCAAGCATTTTTCTACCGTTGCTCAAGAAAACGAAGTAGTACCCGTACATTCTTTCCAACAATCTTCATAAGCTTCAATAATTTTAACTTTCTCTTTATTCTACTGTAGTATTTACAACCTTCAGATGTAATTTTGATGGGTTTCTCGCAGCTGTATTTGTGTGTGCCCACTAATGCACAGACACATTTAAATTTTATAAATTGTAGAATAAGTGCAGGGTTTTACAGAAACGAGATGATTGAATAAAACCTTTGACAGTAAAGCCAACTGTTGGTCAGGATACATTATTGGTCAGCGCGCCTCGTTAGATTAGTCGATTTTGAAACGGGTGGTCGTGGGTTCGACACCCGATTCCACCAAAGATCCACCGTGTATGTGGGCCTGATGCTAGTTAAATTTGACGTCGATCGTCATATGCCCTACCGTAGGTGTGGTGCAGAAGTTTGAAGGAGGAAGTGCTTGCTCAAGCTTCGTCCTCGTCATCTGACCAGGGTTTGATGACGAGATCCATTAGCAAATATCCCTCGTGCAGCTTCAAAAAAAGATATCAACCTAATTGAACGAAACTAATTTAGCATATATTTGAACAGATTTTCTTTACCTTTAGTAAAGAGCCCATTATGAAAGTTAAATTTTATTTGTCTTGTATTATGGATTTTCATATTTAATCATTTCATTTAACTCTTTAACAACGAAATGGCGTTCCTAGTCGTTAAATGATAAGCATATCATCTCCTTGGCCGTCACTGTGCGGTTATATTATCTGGCTGGTCTGACTACTTCTTCATTAAATTTTGTTATTTCTTATTGCTGACAAAACATAATTCTTCAATAAAAGGAATTTTTAATTATATCAATGCATTTCAATGATAAAATGGATCAGTAATGAAGTAATGATTCTGAAACCGACTTTAGTTATCATTTACCAATACAAGTGTTCTGCAGTTTTATCAGAATAAAATAATTTATTTATTTTTAATATATTTAATGCATAGGGTGTGTTTATGAACTGTCATTCAACCAAGCACCTGAGTTCTAGATTTTGAAATCTCCCGTCTATTTACTTAAGGGATATATCTTCCGAAGCTTCGAGAACATTAAAGAAATTTAATTTTAGATATATACTGCCATTTCATGCAGTCTTAATATCAGTACTTGAATGAAGATAATCCTAAAGGACATTCAGTAATATCTTTTGTACAAATATTGTAATGCGAGACAGCGGGAATATAAACAGCTTCTCTTATCTGTTCCCTGCATATTTTCCCCAAAAAATTGGTAAATGAAATTGCATTCGTATATTTGTCATCACTGGGAATGGTGTTTATTAGAGATAGCAGTGTGTTTATGATTCGTTTATAGATATTCAGGTGTTAGGTCATTAAACTTCTAGTATTATGGATAAACTCACCAGATGTCCAGGAATAGCCGGGACAGTTCTAATTCTAACTTTTTATCCCGGATTTATCCCTACTAGGAGAAAGATGTCCCGAACATTCCAGTTTTTACAACACTTTTTATTTAATTTGAGTTGTTTCAAGTTTGTAAGTTTCAGTTTTGTAATAAATTTTTCACTCCATTCCTGATGCTTTTAAGTTTTGAAATCTTGTACACTTTTGTACTGTCGATGACAATACACTATTTCAATATCTTCAGAACTTAATTAGTAGTTATTTGCTTAATTTAATTAAATTTTGATTCCATACGTGTGGTGCCACCTATTAGTGAATTTCAGAAATAATTGATTTCCAGATTCCATTTTAATTACAACAAAGAACTATGAAATGTATTAAAAACTAAAATGTCAAAAGTAATAAAAATATATATTTTTTAAATTTATATTTTAGACTTTTTATTGTGTTTCTAAAAACATTTTTTAGTGAACATTTCAGTAATCATTCTGTTTTTTTTAAAGATTTAATTGCTTTAATTTTAAAAATCAGCTACTGAAAATTTACACATTTTCCCACTTTATATAATAGCAGAAAATATTGATATAAAAGAATTCACATTTTCAGCACACTGCTGTATTAAAGTAGTTCAGACTGTTAAGTTAAACATCGAAAGTTAAATAACTCAAAGTTAAACAGCACAAGTTTAAACTTTCGACAAAAGTGGATGTCATAAAGAGTTTGAAACTCAACAAATCGATCTCTTCATTTCTCCGCTATTTTTATCATATTTTTTAGCTGGTAACATTGTTCAAGTCTAATTAATTTTCTTCACAAACATTTTCATCCTAATCTAAATTATTTGGGCCTAAAGGAAGAATATCTTTTTTTGGAACTTTGATTAGATTACGTTAATTTATGAAGATACTTCCCTAAAAAAATCCGGTGCTTAACTCAGATATTCTTTGATGCTGTCAAAACTTTGCAGAAAAATGATATATTGAGGAACTTACTTAATAAAGTTCAATATTTTCTCATATATGCACTTATTAAATTTATTTTTTTCATAAGATAAAAATTAAATAAGCAACAACTGCTGATATTTTCTTCAATGTATTACAAATAAGCAAATGATTTAGTTGACAAATACGGTGCTGAACAAAAAAAAATCATGTTTTTGATTTCCTACAAAATATCTTTTGCTATAAATTTAAGGAAAAACTATCTTATTAAAAACGGATATAATTTGTTTAAGAAATTTTTTGTAATCGCTTATGAATTTGGGTAATGGCTTAGTATTTTGTAGTTTTAAGCTAAGACAAAATATTGCCATGGCATTTGTTTTTTCTCTTACTTCATTTTTAATTTAACGTCATAACAATTTGCCATCTTTTTAAGTTGTAGTTTGAAGCAAATTTAGATAGTTAAATCAAAAAAATAATCAGTTAGTGAAATAAAAAATCAATATTTGTATATTACTTCGAATAATGGATAGAAAATGGGTAATTCGAATGACTTGCCAGATTATTAAAAAGGGAAGAAAAGGAACTACTATATTAGATTTTATAGATTTTATATATGGAAAAAATATTCTTTACGAGAGGAAAATATTGTTTATGCAAGTCAAATTTATCAAGAACAAAACTTCAATTTTCAGGTTTCTTGTGAATGAAATTCCCAGCAAAGAAAATAAAGATTGGAATTAAGTGTACGTAGAAGAACAATATTCAGAACATGTTTTGTCAATGAATATATAAAATATGCATAATACAAGAAGATACCTAAGCTAACAAAATCCAGCGTAAGACAGAAGAAAAATATATAGATAATCCAGATAAAAACCAGAGAGTCTCATCGAATATTATATTAGTCTATTAGCATTGACTAAAGATATCTCTGACATTTATTTTAAAATGGTGTTTAAAATGGTGCTGGTTTAGTGATAAGAATTTTCTAAAACAATAACTCATCAGTTTCGTAAATACGTCTAAATAGTGCAACATTCCTTACTGAATAAACTATAATCAGATAATACAAATTAGCAGGTCACGCGAACTGTAAATGCCCATCACTTTTATAATTCTGCACAAAAAAAAAAAATCGAAATCCAGACACCTTCGAAAAATTTAGCTTGGTATTATCGAATTTTATGCTACACACAAAAAAAACTGCTAAAAGGCTTATTCAATTAAAGTTTTTTAAATCCCTAATAAAGCCCTCGACTTTTTGTAACGATTTGCAATTAACTGGCAAAAGTCATTATCTTCAATATAATGTATAAAATCCAGTTTGCAAGAATGTTTTCGATCAAAAGTTTCCTCTAACGTACATTGTTTAACAAATTACCGTGCACTTAACTTTTCATTATTAACTAATTACCTCTCAAATTTTAAGCACTTTAATATAGATCGCATAATCCTTCGCTCGAAAATTTCATTTAAAATCTGTTTTCTCATTTATCAAAGATTATTAAATCCTTTTTTTTTATTATATAAGACCCAAATCTTCCAAATTGAATTTGTATACCATGCAGTCGTTACCTTGGACTAAAGCTGAACACTTTAATAACGAATATTTATTTTCCATTAATCATGCAAATCTGAAATATAAAAATACAAAGATATTTCAGTTACTTTTCGAAATTGTTAACTTAGTTTTCTCTCATTTCACATATTAAGTTCTTGTATATCTGGCTTAAAAGTTATTGAAATTGGTTTCTCTCTATACCTCAAGCTACATCTTGGGTCATTTCTTTATAAAAGTTTTAATGTTATGGAGTGTGTTAGAAAGGAATAGGTATGGTAATTTCTTCCATGAAAGCACATGAGTGTTTTTTTTATTTTTGGTTAATGATAATAAGTATAGATAATGGCGGAAATAATTAAATTTGGCAGTCATCACTTGAAATATTCCGTTCCATTGATCTAGAAAAGAAAGGAAAAAAAATCTCTTCAAGTCGAGTGTTTTAAATAAAGAATGCTCATTTCCGTTAATCATGCAAATTTAGACTGATCAGATTAAAATGGTTCAATTTTGATAATTTAATAATATATGTTAAATAGTTTTGTTACAAACTCTGCTATGGAGTTTCTAATTTAAAGGTAGTTACAATAAGTTTTTTTTTCATTTCACACAACTTACATTATTAAATTTAAGAAGCAAATATTAAACTTTAATAAATATGTTGGAAAGGATAAAAAGAACGTTGTTAAAATATGTGCTATATTTTTTTAGATGATGATAGTCGGTTGTTACGATAATTGGTTTTCCGAAATTCATCTTTGGTATTAATTTAAAGTTAACTGCAATTCGTTCTTTCTAGGCCTCAAGTCTTTGCTTCAGGTAATATTTGATATAAATATTATGCATTAACCAGTATGTTAAAAAAAGAACACTATGGCAATTTCTTCTATGGAAATATATGCGATTTCTTTTTTTAGTAAATTATAGTCATTCTTTGTAATAACAATATTAAGCCTAAATGGCAATCATCGTGAAAGGCCATTTCACCTGGGACATTTTATCCCAGTGATCCAGTGAGAGAGAAAAAAGTGCTTTTATGTCATTAGGTTTAATAAGTGATCCCTTTTTTATTTGCTGTGACAGGGATAACATTTCATTATTACCTAGACCTCGTTATCAGCAGAAATTGGAACCAATTTTCAGGTGCAGTTTATTATGTCATAGAAAGATTTCGATAGCAAAACCAACTGAAATCGTTGTTTTTCATGGAAGTTCCTTTATATGAATTTCCTTTCTTCCTTGCTGTTTGTGTACTTTCAAAAACTTAGATGAAAAAGAAAGAAAAATTGAAAGAGAATTAATGATTTTTCCTGTTCTCTCGTTCATTCAAAGGAAAATATTTAATTTAATCACTGAAATTCATTCAGAAAATTAGCTGAAGTTGGATTTAGTAGTACAACTGTTTCTTATTTTATTGCTATTTATAAGATGGTACTTACTCTTAATATTTTTTAATTAGCAATAATAATGCTTCAGTGTTACAATGTATGTACAGAAAACTTCTTTCAATGTTGAGTCGCCGTCAAAACATGATCTAATAGCTAATATATTTCCATAAATTTGATTTATTTTCACTCACGACAAACAAGCAAATATTTACATCTAGTAGGTGAAGCTTTTTACCACTGCTCTAAAATCGACAAACTTATTCCATTGCATCCGATTATTTTTTTAAACTGCTTCTCTAAATACCTGTTATATTGTTATTCCACAAGTAAAATAGCGTTATTAAATTCAAAATTATTGATGTGTTGATTTGTTTTTGTTCTTGAATAATTTTAAAGCTCTTAAACAGATCTCGGGTAATTCTAATGAAAGTTGAAAGTTGCGAAAACCCACTGTTTATTTATCCAATAATTCTCAAGTATTTATGTAAATGTGAAAATAATCAATGTATCATGATCAATATATGTTTCCTCCTGAGGGTTTGATTACAATAAATTTATCCCCACCAAATATTTAGTTTTACAGGATGAAATATTTGGATCAAATGTTAAGTTAATCGATACATTTCTTAAGTGTATTTAAACTTTTCACCCCTAGTCTACCCATGGGCAAGACATATAACAAGACACTCGACATAACCCAACACTATTTTAAGTCAGTCAGTAAAGAATATGTGCACCAAGTTTCCAGCAGTTCGGAAGAGATGCTTGTAGAAACGTACGTACACATACAAACACATGCGCACTTTGAGTTTTATATATATGTTACGTTCAATGTAGTAAATCGGTTATTATATATAAGAACAGAATTTTTTATGGGGTTATTATGTATAATAACCGATTACTCTCATTGAACGTACAATATATATAGATTAATTAATATTATTTTAGAAACGAACAATAAAATGTAATGTTTGAAGTTATGAATCGGGAAACTAACTCTACGTCAAAATGGATGAAATGAATATAAAATGTAAAAAAATGTTCATAGAAATAGCTTAGCAAAATTCCATTTTGTTTTACAAAAGCTTTTAAACAATCACAAATATAGCTAAAGATTATCGATATGTTATCCTTAATTCGAGAAAGAAAATTCCATTTTCTTGAAGACTTTTCTTTTTCTTAAGTTCTGTAGTTTACTTTACTTTTCCATTAAATTTAACTTTTGTTTTCATTCGAAACTATCTAGTTTTAAGAAATTGAATCTGCCGCATTAAAAGAATCTTCGCTGACACTGAAAAAGACAGCATTTATTTAATATTCTGAATAGAATATCAGATTTTTTTTTATTAGTAAATGCACTCATGACCAAGGAAATGAAATCATTTTTTGCATTTGCTTTAAGTAGTTTTTAAGCGTACAATTAAATTTATTTTGTTTTAAGTTAGTTTGATTCAAAATGGGGTTGACATTTCCATTTTTAGATGCGCTTGTATCGTTTGGCGTTTACGTTGCGTTAATTTTTTTAAGACTAGCTGAATAGCTAGCTTGTATCGCAAAATTCTTTTTTTTTGCGTTTGAATTATAGTATTTAGCGGCATGATGAATTGAAATGTTTATAATAACAGAAAATATGAGAAAACATGATTTTTCGTAATAAATTTTTAAACACTTTCATTTAAAATTTTAAAGTGTAAAATTATTATTTTTGTGAAATTATAACTTTTTAGATACACTTTGTTCCCCAAAAAATACGGTAAAAAATTGAAATCATTCAGACCATAAACGTTTTAATTTGTTGAAAATAGATTTTCAATAAACTAAATATATTTATTTGAAAATATATTATGCATTTAAAATTAATATGCAAATATATTTTAAGTAAATATTCATTTATTGAAGCAAGGTTGTATACACAAAAAACAGAAAAAAAAGTTTTATTTTCAATTAATTACTTCAGCTGAGAATTTAAACGGCCATACATTTTTTTTTTTTAGTATTGCATGAAAAATCGCCGTTAAGCAAATATCTCATATTGAACATAATGGCTGTAACTAATATTAAGTAAATGCTTAGATTTTCTTTGTGACTGTTCTAGCTTAGTCTACAGCACATTTTTTTCTTTTTATGTACAGAGCACAAAATGTCCTTTGGAGGTTGGTTATATTTTAGTTTACTTCTTATGCGACGTGTTTTCACATATCTTTTATTTAATGAAAGTAGCACATATATTGGTGTTACAGGGGTTAATAGTGGTTAAAAAGTTTTCATTTCATTCATACCGATATTTTCATTCCCTACGAAGGGAGTTCTTATTTTTTAATTCATCATTTATTTTATGTATTTTCGACGAAGAAACATTTTAAAATTTTAAAATAATTCACTTTGGGGTTTGAAATTTTGTGCAGTTCCTGAAAAAAATTTGCAGGACTTGATTCAAATATCGACATTGAAAATTCGGAAGAAATTCAATAAAGATGTTTATTTATTTATTGAACATTTTACTTCATTTCATAATTTAAAAAATATTTTATTATTATACATTTTTTTTTGTTTGTGGCAGGTGCTGAAAGGATTTAATTAGATATTTCCCCATGTTTCTAGATAAAATGAGTTTTTAAACATTGAATTTCTAATTCTCTTTAAAATGTACGTACACTTACTGAAAGCATTTTGTCAAGAAGAGAAAAAAATCTCTTGAAATATTTATTCCTACTGTAAACGTCACAAGATGACAAAGCATTCTAAAAATGAATATGGTTTGGGAATGTCTGTATATAATATCAGGGTTACAGATAAAAGTCAATTATTCGTTTGTGATGAAAATAGTACTTATTGTTTAGAAAATATAGTTGGAATTTAATTATGATTTTTTGAAAGGAGTTTAAATATAATTCATTGAAAGGAATTTAATTATAATTCTTTGTTTAATTTGTTTAATGCAGTATATTAATTTTTTTATTTATTCGCATTTTACGAGTTGAATAATTTTTCTCATCTTATTTTATCATCAATATGTATTTCAACTAAATAATTCTAAGCATTTTACGAGCGTTGTACTTTAAATCTGGCTGACGATAATCTTTTTCGTTTAATTAAACCAAAACAAAACTATTTAATCGAGAATATTACGTGACTCCTTTTTTCCCTCTTCTGCATTATTTTTTATTTTACAACAATGGCTATGCTCTTGGATTAATACATACTTTGCATTAATTTATCTTTCCGAAATATGCTTCTAGAAATCTTGATTATAAAAGTTGCGTTTGGAGAGAAATAGTCATCTAACATGTCACATTTGTACCGATGAATTCCCTGTGCGATGTGATTAATTAACTAAATCCAAACTAATTAGTTAATAGAGAAAAAATTGTGTTGGATGTTTTGATGGGTTTCTGAATGATTTCTCTGGGAGTTATTAAATTCAAATCGTCGTTAATAAGTCAGCTAATTTTTCTATGGTAGGCCAGATAGGGAAATCGAATTCTAATGCAGAATTATTTCTGAAGGTTTTTTTAATACATAATCGAATATTAAAAACTAAAATACCTTAAGTGCTGATTCACGTATTAAAATAAAATGAAGATTATTTCTACAGTGATATGCAGCAAAAATACACGATCATCCTCGTTTCAACAACTTGTGTTCACAGTATTTTATTAGATAACTATCTTATACTAACTTGATTACAAAACAATATGAGTATGTTCATAACACTATGCTGAAATGCTTCATATTATTAGTATGCATAATTCTTAAGGTAAATATTTGGAAGGATTAGCATTCCTGCCTTTGATAATATGTCACAGTGAATTTCTAAACTTTCATAGAAAATATAATTATCCCCTAATGCTTTCTGAAAAATGAAACAATTTATTAATTTTCGATCAAAATATGTCCAAAAAAACCCAGTAAAATCGAACATTTATGGTATCTTTTCAATATTTCTATCATGTAATGAAATACTAAGATTTATTACACGCTTTATTTCAACCAACATAAAAATATCAGCCAAGGAAATCAAATGTTTTAAAAAGATATATTATAGTTTTTAGTCTGCAATTTTTCGACTGTACTTTTAACCAAAAGCAATAATTCCAATGAATAGTGTCATGGCTTTGGAAAAATGAATAAAATTTATTCAAATGCGGGCTAAGTTAAGCTTATGTTTTCCAGGAAGAAAATCTAGATGCATATTATTTTGCATCAGTTCCACGCAATAAAAAGGAACAGAAGAAAATCGATTTGCCTTATCTTCTTTAGTAATGCAACGTTTGAAATCCTCGACTGCAGCTATTGATCAATAGAAACACGAATGTTGATTTTGAGCAGACTAAGAAAAAAATATGGCGGAATAATAAAAGAAGCATTCGGTTGGAATTATTAGAAATTGAAGATACGTGAATCGTGGTAGTTGTTATGTGGAGCAAATAAGTCGGGGTATTCTGTTCGCATTGGAATTGATGTTACGGAAAATTTCTAGTTTTCTGAACGGTCGGGATTATTTTACTTTACCTTTGAAGAACGTGTTTTGCATTGATGCATTATTTTTATGCTTTTTCTATGTCAGAGAATTAAAGACGGGTTCTATTTCGTCCATGTTTATCACTGCTACGATATATTTCGTTTTGATGAAATTGTAGTGGACAAGCTCTTCATATAATGTTTCTAAGAATGAAAGACTGTTATAAATAATAAGAAAACAACAGTATTTTTTAAAAACAGGCTTTTATTATAATACTAAAAAGTAGGGGATTTTTTTATCAAAAATGTCAGGTCAAAACAAAATCGTAAAAGTGTAAGGTTCTAATAGATGTAATCTAAATAAGCTAGGGTCTCTGCCCCCTGCTCACTAACGCTCACCAACCCCCAGAAGGATTACACACCAGTCGTCCTAGGTTTGCCACACAAACCCTACTCGCTTCGCTCGTTGCATTGAAGCACTGCGCATCCTAGCAAAAAAACATTTGTGACCGAGTTTATGATATTTGTTTTATCGTCCGCCATAATCGCGCCAACCGTTAAAAAGCCTGCCAAAAGGGACAAAGAGTTTTAGGATTAAAAATACTATATTCTTATTTTTTATTGTGCATTTGTTTTTAAAATAAGTTCAGAACTAGAAGTTTTTAAAATGTTTAATTTACACTCTTTTTCAAAAAATGTTATTCCAACTAATTTAGTTTTTTGTCATTTCTACAGAACAAATTATTTTTCGTAAAGTTAACAGCCATTTTTAAAAAAATTCTGAATATCTTTTCTTCCAAACCTCAATAACATATGTAAGCCTGGAAAGTGAAATAACGTGATCCATCCAGAGATGCTGCCAAATCCTATAGCTAAATAACGCGTTTTTTGTTGAGCCGTACAAAAGAAGAATGTATATTGATTGGAATTTTTAATTTTTAGTGAAGCATTAGGAATTTTCTTTCTTGTCTTAATTTTCTTATAGTATTATATTTAACACGCTTCGGCGAGTTTTTTTCTCTATATTTTTAGCGAAAAATAATTTTCTACCTTTATATACACTAATAAAAGAAACATTCAAAAATTTTATTTTTATTATTTTCTACTTTTCAGTCTTTAATACCTTTCATAATTCGTTATTTTAAATATACCGAAATCTTCCAATCAATATTTTCTCAGCTTCACTGTGTGTTGGCGCTTCCTCTATAGAATCAAAATTTAATAGAAACTTATCCAGTAAGTGATAATTATATTCTGAGAATATCGAAATATCACTTTTCAAAAAGCTTCAGAACGCGAGTACCTCATGAAGTGGGCTTAAAATCAGTTGTAAAATTATATCCCTACAAACATGAAAGAATTCAAATAAAAGTGTCTAAAATTCTTATAAAATAGAGCAGGGGCATTGCTAAAAGGGGGTGGGTGGAAGAGTCGATCTTTCCTGGGCGGCAAAATCAGGCATTCTCTAAACACTTTTATTACTAAGAAGGGCAGAGGCGCTAGCGCAGTCATTGCGTACATAAAAAATAACGTAATGAATTCGTATTTTTCTCCTTTTATCGGTAAATTACCGATATGTGAAAGAAAGATTGGTGGTGGATGCGCGATTTCACAACCGACCTGCAGAGATCAAGGGCGTCAAATGATTGACGTTTTTTCCTGGAATTTATTAATTTATTTTTGAGGTTTATGAGCCCTATGTAAAATTGCTGCTACGCCACTGAAACAGACTACTAAATAGATCCTCTGGTTTACAGACTTTTAAGCTCCACTATGGCTGGTGTCTAGTTGTT
>BGPR01048258.1:0-11594 GCA_013235015.1 Araneus ventricosus | reverse complement strand
ATAAAGTTTCAATACGAATTGAATAGTATTACATAAAACTATTAAAATTTAATTTCAATTTATTCAAAAATTACAGCTAATCTGACGAAAAGTGACGTAAGATTTGAATCAACATCACGAATGAACTTAAATCACTGGAACATCTTAGCAAAAAATCCGTGTAATGGTGATATGGAAGTATTTTTTTAACCTCTTTTGTTGGATATATATTTTCGAATTTCCGACAAAATACCGCTTATGTTTTCCATTCATGGGAAATCTCACCGCGAAAATGAAGAAAAGTATTGACTATTTTCTCTTGCAATTCTTCCATTAGTCAATGCAAGGAAATCGCCAAATAATGGTGAATCTGCCAAATTCTTGTTTACTATCTTAATAGACTTGGGTTCGCGTTTGGTTCATTAATTGGCAACCTTATGCCCGGTTAAGGAAAGTCACCGTTTCGCCTAGTTGACTTGGCTCTCGCGTTTTGGTATGTAATAATTACACATTTGCACCCGTCTGAAAATCGTTTTCTCTTTCCTTCTTCTCTCTTCTAGCTCTTAAGCAACTTGACTCGTCTACAATTGGCGACATTTGCGCCTGAATTGGAAACGCTCGTTTGCTGGACTCTGGCCTGTACAGTTTGTCCACATTTGGCGACATTTGCGCCCGGTTGACGGAACTGGGCTTGGTTTGCGTTTTGTTCTAATTATGGCATTTGTGCCTGCATTGAAAAAGTACAATTTTCCATCTCTGGGCTCACATTTAGAAATGACAAAAAATAATCAAGCAAAATTATAACGAGATCGGAGTAAAGGACAGAATTCCATTTTAATCGATGCAATATTTTCTTCTCTATGACACGACGCCGACGAATACAAGAAGAATCTATCAATAATAATTCCTACATCTTTTATTACTGCTACAAATGCTCCAAGTCACCATACTCACCATCAGCGCTAAGCACTGAACCTATCTGTGCTCCGGATCCATCCATAATCGACATTATTTTCGGGTGAAGCTTCCTACAATCTGCCAAGCAATTCGACGATCTTCAATTTCAGGAAAACCTAATGATTTGGCTTATCAGTTTATCTGCCTGCTGCTACGAAATTGCCTACAAACTTCAAAGAATCTCTTCTAAGGATTGTAAATGATGTATAAAATCAATATTAGCTAAAGTTGGATTCTTTAAAAACATACTCCATTTGGAACCTGCTTCACACAAACATTTTAAAATGAAAAGGGCGGTAATTCTTTTCCGTTATTGGCGCAAGGAAAAAATCGCGAAATAATGTAGAATTCCGGCCAAATTTTAGATTTGTGCCTGCTGATCATTTCTGCAATTGGCGAGCATTTGTGCCCTGGCGACTCTTTGCCTTGCCTGACCATACCATGAGATTGTTGCCAGAGACTTGGCCTGCGTTTGGTTCACAATTACATTTGCTGCCTGGCTAATGAAAAAGTACCTGAAAAGGCGGATTTTTTTGTAAATAGAGCAACGATTCAGCTCCCACGATTTTATCAGAAAGGAAAGATACTATCCTTTAAGCAATATTCAAAAAAGAAAATAATGGCCTATAACCCTCCATGAGGGTCTGGTCTCCTCTTGTAAAGTGATTCCAAAAGTGAGCGATTGAAGAAACTTTATCTGTTTTAAAAGTGTGCCTTCCTCCTTAAGTCAGAAAAAATGTTCCAGGCAAGCAGGATCGAGTCTTCCCTCTGAACGAGGAACGATTAGCACCTCCCTGCATGAGAGTGGAGTTAACCCGCAGAATCTGTTCTATCTGGAACCCATTCAAACTAAGCAGCCAGGGGAACTCCTGGGGTATTTATCTGGCCTGAATAATTGCTTTCGGAAGATCCCATCTGTGGTGACCACATTTCCTGTGATGCCCTCATTCTTGCATACTGCCCGTGTCCATAAATAATCAGATGATGAAAAAAATAAAATGCCGTTACACCAGACAAATGCCAGACTGGGGCCAAAAAAAATGGAACGCTATATTACTTATTTTTTTGCGGTTGTGAAGTTTCTAAAAAATATGAACATCATTGGAAGTTGCATGAAAGCTGATATTCTTGATAACTAAGACTTCAATTTATTTGTTGTTTATTAATATTGTATTCTTAGATATTGGCTACTATATTATTGTCTTTTATATTCTTGACCTAATTGTTTTCAAATTCATATCAGTATATTAGGTCTACGTAAAAAATAATTTCCAAATTTTAAAGATCAACAACAATGCCACGTATATATATATATATTTAATCTCTATTGGCACTCAGCAAACTTTTCATTGTTTCCTGACGTATTCGTGCTGTGTAGAAAATTTTAGAGCCGATCACAAAATATAACAGCGCTTAACTACTAATCTGCTTTAGCGTAATAAACATTCTATTATATATGATAGTCGCATAATAACTATATTCCAAAATAGCCAACGATAATCAATATATATGAAGGATTATAAATAACCTTCTTAACCTGGAATAATGTTTTAAATAATATGCCAAGCAAGCCTTTAGAATACGAAACTCCGCGTTACATATGGGGCAGTTTTGCGAGAACGAGTTAATACCCCTCAAAACAGCAATACGTAACTGAACCAAAGGTTAGGCAAATATATAAATCAATACTAAAATTAAATCAATGCATTAAATCAATTTAATCCTAAACAGTAATCATTATATAAATCAGAAGATAAATCAATACAGAAATCACATAAAATCTGTGTTAAAGGTATGCTAAAGAATAAAATTCAAAACAATATTAATGAATTAAAAAAATAAATTTCATCAAATAAACTAGATGAATTAGAATGGTATGGTAAAAATACATGATGTTATTGCATTAAGTTCAATAAATTGAAAAGTAAATAAGTTCAAGGTTAATAAGTTCATCAATTAATTCATGGAAAAGCGTTTATATGATTTGCTTTTACGTACAGTGGAATATTCATGTTGGAGTTTCTAGCAGTAGTCTGCCGTATGTGTGTCCCACCTCTCTTGATATCTTTGTTCCATTACTTTAATAACCTGGTAGCCGAAATCTTTTCTTAACGTTGTTTTATTTTCTGTTACTTTATGTGTTATGTCTGTCGTTCGTTAATATATTCTACGTTGTGAACTAATAAGTTACGGAGATTAGTTTTTCAAGTGTTAACCTAAACAAAGAAGGTAATTAAATGTGATATTTTTCAGATCTAAATAGTATTTTACTGTGCATATACATTCACCTGTTGCATTTCATCGAATTAATGTGTGAAGATTAGGGCGTAGATTAAGAAGTAAAAATTGCAGTATTTTCACATATTTTTGACAACTTTGAAAGGAAACTCTGACAGGAAGTTACAGAAGATAAAATAAAATTTATATCTCTTAAGAAGTTGAGTACTTTATTGCTATAATAAAGAGATCAAGAGAAATTTTAAAATTAATGGAAAAGAGTCTGATTTCGAAACTTATTTTTGGATATCCCTTTACTTAAACCCTCTCGCTTTAGTTTCCCTTTAATTTCTATCAATTTCTGTTTTCTCATATACGAATTATGCAAAGTGAAAGTATTGCAATCATCAAAGTATTTAACCTGGAGATATTCATTAATCTTTCAGTGTCCGAAAAAAATCATTTATGGAATTATATCTCTCTGTCTGTTGGTTGGTTGGTCTGTGAAATCAATAACTCTTACACTAAACAAGGTAGAAAAATGATATTTGGCCTTTACGCAAAAATTGTAGACATCTATGAAATTTTGGATGAAATCCGTCCACGAAAAGTTTATCTGCCCGTCCGAGTGCATGTGAAGTAGGCTACGCTAAAATGCAGTAGGCCAAAGGATTTGGTGTATGGTTTTACGGTTAGAATTGTTTATTTAATCCAAATTTCGGAGCAAATTCTTCAGCGGGTTGACTGTCTGTCTGTCCGTCTGTTCGTGAGCTTACAAATGTGATAGCTAAAAATGCCTCTAGTTAGATAAATGAGATTCGGTATGTTATGTGGTCACCAAAACTGTAGATATTTATCCAATTTCGGATTCAAAATTGTAGATCTTTATTCAATTTTGGATCTAGTCAGTCGAAAGGATGGTGTTCAAAATGCATATTCGGTTTCTTCACTTTCCTACGAAATGCCAAAGGCGCCACCTTGTGCAACTAAAGAAAAAAGTCGAGAGAAGAATAATCTCTGCGGTTTGGATTCGGAACCCTTGCTTTTTCTAACGATCATCAACTGTATCTCGCATGAGTGAGTAAAATACAAGGATATTATAATCAAATATCTATGGCTCCAAACGAAGCAGAATTTCGCTACAATGTCGTACAAGTGATGCGCTCTGTAAAAACCGAAGAAAAAGAAAAAATGGTATTTTGAACGAAAATAGATTTTATGTTGAGAATCGAATTTCGGCAGTGTTTTTAGCTAACGTAAAAAGAAAAAAAAACTCTCAAGTGAACTATTCAATTTGTCTTCAGCAATAAAAAAAAAGTCGGAAAGTCCCTTGGATGGAAATAATAGCGCTGGCGAGTGAAAAATTTAAATTTTCGCCACTTTTGACGAAAAGGTAAATAATTTTCTTTCCCTTTTTCCTTGTTTTCAGAGAGAGCATTCGTTGCACTATCTCCCCGTAAAATTCTGCTTCTTTTGGAGCCATAGAACCTCTGGGGTCTTCTGAGTAGGAGAATTTTTATTCTAACAATCCTGTATTTTGTAAATTCTGAATTATTTTAACCTTCCAGCAATGTTGGGAGCCAGGATAGGTTGAGGTACTTTGAAGGAAGTGTTTTTAATAATAATCTTTATTTCTTTATCTTCCATCTCTTACCTGTATTATCCCTCCCTCCCCACTCAGTGAACCATCTATTTTTTAAAAATTGTGTTTCCCATTTAAAAAGTTAGAAAAAACATATAAAAAGAGCGGACCCGATTTTATTTGTTATTTAGAGTAGCTTTTGATTGCGCCATCTGCTGACAGTATATAGAACTACATTTCGCATATGAGCAGTACAACGTTATTTACTTCAAATGCTCATATTTCCCGTAATATTAAAATTTTAATACAATGTTTCTTTTACGTATTGTCAAGTAATCTGTAAGTTTTGTACAATTCGAAAGAAAACTCTGCATTTTATGATAAAAAAACATGAGGAATGTGAAATTTTCAATTTAATAACGATTTTTACTTATATTCTGATACATAATTTTATTGTCTCACTTTGTGTCCTAGCAATACTTCTCAATCTCTTTAAAATGACACCAGAATCAACCTCCTAGCTAAACGCGTTTCCACGCTACACTTATTTATAACCTTACATAAGGCTGATTCATAACAATCACGCGCATGCGCCTACACTGGTACGATGACGTCACAGGCAAAGCAAATACTATGCGACAGACTCTTACAGATATGATCTATCCGTTGTAGGGTCAACAATTCTTTTCGCATTATTAGTCTCGTAGTTATTAGCGATTCAAATCTGACGGTATTTTGTCACACAAGAAAGTTCGTATCATTGTAACGAGCAGAAAGACGTTTTCACGTCAAAAGTTGGTGTTGTACGAGAAAGGTATATATATATATATATATATATATTGAGAAGGCGCCCTATTAATATCGAAGGTTCAAACTGCAGTCAGGATAATTTTTTGTAGGCACGGAAAAGGATTCCAATCCATTTATTAAAAACACATATTTCTTTAAGACCATCATGATAATATGTGCCACCTAGACATACACACAGACAGACATACTGTCAGTACATAAACGCAGAGGAGGAGAGTTAAATACAACCGACACAGCATTATTCAGCAGTGGCTGACTTTGCATAAACTGCTATCGTTCGTCAACGCTTGGATCCAACATTTTTACTGAACGTTTATTAGTAGTTTGATTTTAAATTATAATTATTAGTAGACATATGATATAATTTATATTTACTAGTGTACTAAAAAGTAGAAAGTTCATTATAATTACTTTCTACTATTTTATTTTAACTTAGAATTCATTATAATTGCTAGGGAATCATGAAAGCACTTTTTTTCTCAAATTTAAACTCAATTAGATATTGGGTATTCAATACAAAATTTGTTAGTTAATTATTAACTGAAAAATATGATAAATATTCTGAAAATATTAAAACATTGTATTGTCATAAAGAATACACAAGTGCATAAATTTCAAAATTTTAGGACAAGAGGAAGTGGGTAAAAAATCGATTACGAAATTCCATTTTTACAAACATGAAACAAGTCAATTAATTTTAAAAATGTGCAAAACCTGTTCGTCATTTTCGTTAAAAAGTAACTTAGCGAACTTAGGATTTTATTTTGGAACAACATTTGATTCACTCTGAAATGTGGAATTGCCTTTCAACGATTTGAAACGAATGATAAGAATAACTTTATGTTGTAAAAGTAGTTGCTACTTCTTTGAAAATATTTACAATTATAACTCGCCTTCGGTACTTTCTATTACCCATTTATTTAGTTGGCTTGTTCTTGCAAATTTTGGAACGGTTCTTTTATTTTCAAGATCTCTTCATCCTGGGATGTGGACTGCTGAGATCCACTGTGGAAGTGAGGCGGCCAGAATGACACTCCCAAACAGAGAGTGGATTCTTCCTAGAAGAAGATCATTGGTTATGCCATTCTTCCAGCTGTGGACCAATCTGTATTTCACTTTATTCGTCGTTACTCGGATTGAGACAAATTACTTCATGGACTCTTCTTTCGTTTACCTCGGGCAAAGTAGAACCACCATTCATCTGAAGAAATGTTCAGACTACCCAATTACCTCAAGCCTCACGCAAAATGTGTCAGAAAGCGTTTCTCACTGTAGAACTGTAATGTGTCTGCTGCAGTCTGAATATTGTTCTAACCCACATTTGGATTAATGTTGTTTTAGTAGTTTATACCGATTTATGGCTGTAAAAGTAACTCTCTTTTACTTCGAGATGAACTGACTGCTCTGTATACAACACCTTAATTCGTCTCCACCGGACTGGATTAATTAACAAAGAAGAATACTGCATAGACACTTAAGGATCAGTAAGAAAACTACCACAGAAACATTTTTGTGATAATGCAAGTCAATTATCTACACTCGTATTCTGCTGTTTTAAAATACGAGTTACATGATCAATATTTATTAACAAAAAATTAAAATAACTTTTTCATCCCGCAAAAGAAGAGGGAGGCATACTGATAGCCACACAGGCTTCGGAGTACCGGTATCTCTCGCATCTGGACGTTGATCATTAAAATTATGAGCCAGATGCGACAGCTGCTTGGTCAGAAGGTGCTTTGTGTATTGTTTTCTTTTATACACATGGGATAACTAGGGCAGTAGTAATACAACATTCTTTCCACGTGTTTTCTATTTTTAAATACGCGTGACATGGTCATTAATTATTGACAAATAATTAAAATAATTTTTTCCTCCCGCAAAAGAAAAGGGAGGTGTTTTGATAGCCACACAGGCTTCGGAGTACCAGCATCTCTCGCATCCGGACGTCGATCATTAAAATTATGAGCCAGATGCGACAGCTGCTTGGTCAGTAGGTGCGTTGTGTATTGTTGTCTTTTATTCACATGGGATAACTAGGGCAGTTGTAATACAACATTCTTTCCACATGTTTTCTATTTTTAAATGCGTGTGACATGGTCATTATTTATTGACAAATAATTTAAATAATTTTTTCCTCCCGCAAAAGAAAAGGGAGGTGTTTTGATAGCCACACAGGCTTCGGAGTACCAGCATCTCTCGCATGCGGACGTCAATCATTAAAATTATGAGCCAGATGCGACAGCTGCTTGGTGGGTAGGTGCGTTGTGTATTTTTGTCTTTTATTCACATGGGATAACTAGGGCAGTTGTAATACAACATTCTTTTCACATGTTTTCTATTTTTAAATGCGCGTGACATGGTCATTATTTATTGACAAATAATTAAAATATTTTTTTCCTCCCGCAAAAGAAGAGGGAGGCGTACTGATAGCCACACAGGCTTCGGAGTACCAGCATCTCTCGCATCCGGACGTTGATCATTAAAATTATGAGCCAGATGCGACAGCTGCTTGGTCAGTAGGTGCGTTGTGTATTGTTGTCTTTTATTCACATGGGATAACTAGGGCAGTAGTAATACAACATTCTCTCAACACTTTTTCTATTTTTAAATGCGCGTGACATGGTCATTATTTATTGACAAATAATTAAAATTATTTTTTCCTCCCGCAACAGAAAAGGGAGGTGTTTTGATAGCCACACAGGCTTCGGAGTACCAGCATCTCTCGCATCCGGACGTCGATCATTAAAATTATGAGCCAGATGCGACAGCTGCTTGGTGAGTAGGTGCGTTGTGTATTGTTATCTTTTATTCACATGGGATAACTAGGGCAGTAGTAATACAACATTCTTTCCACACGTTTTCTCTCTTTAAATGGGCATTACTTGGTCATTATTTATTAACAAATAATTAAAATAATTTGTTCCTCCTGCAAAAGAAATGGAAGGGGTTTTTGATGCAATCCTGCTGAATACTGTGTCATTCTACTTTATAATCGGATTCAAATTCAAGGCTCTTATTTAACTGTATTTGTATCTACTTGCTAGAATGTGTATGTATATTTATGTATTACTTTTATTGTCTGCGTGATGTGTGTGAGCTAGATGTCTGTATGTATCTCTGGATGAGATTGTTTGATTGATATAATAAAGTTTTTCTTATTTATCCTTTGTCTGTCTTCTTGCTCTGCTCTTTTCTGCTGAAAAAGCTATAGCTACTGCTTTTTGTAATTTCTAATCCTAATTCTTCGAAATGAAATATATCTGTTTTTATACCCTCACAGGCTTCGGAGTATCGGTATTTCTCACACCCGGACGTTTACCATTAAAATTATGAGCCAGATGGTCAGTAGATGCGTTCTCATTTGTAGTCTTTGATTAAGATGGAAAGACGAGGAAAGTAATGATGCAACTTTTTCCCCACGCGTATCCTCTTGCTAAATGTGCCTTACATGATAATTTATTTCACTGGTTAACACTGATTTTTTGCTGATAATATCCCAATGATTTTAGGCAAATTTCGTGGCGCTGATTCCGAATCCGGCATTCCTTTTGTCAGATTGGCTCTATTTTTCGAGATAAAGCGATATATTTGAATAGCAATACGTGTGCACCACTCACATGGCATTGAAATTGTCTGAAACAAAAATCGATAATGAAATTAAATAAATGCAATAAATCTGCTTAATCCTAAAGAGTAATCTATATGTATAAAAGAGGAAAGTGTGTGTGTGTGTTCATTTTTTTGTTTTGTTTTTTATGCAAGCCCACACCGTTCGATTTACGGCGACCAAACTTGGCACAGTGATGGATTAGCATAAGAGGAGATAACGCTGTAAAAATTATTTTAAAATTTAAACTAGATTTTTATTTATTTAATAAATTAACAAAAATTAAGCTATTTCTAGACGTTTTTCACCAATATCTTGGCATTGGTAAAAAATCAGTAACTGCTGCTAGTATTTCTATTAAAGTTAACTACCTTGAATGTTTGCTTGAAACTCTCTTTAACTGTGATTTGCTCATATTCATCCTTATCTGTAATATGTAATTCTGTTTCATCAAATAAGGTAAGAATTTGTGTGAAAACACTTTGATTTCTGTGGAAGTTGAAAATAAAAAGTTAAGAAAATTAAACTTTTATACGTGCCCCATAGAGCAAACGTGTCAATGGGTGAAATGTTTCTCTTACACTCATCTGTACATACACAAAGTTTCACAATTCTGTCTGTAAACGTTTTAGAGATATGTTACTTTTTAAATTCCAAGGAGCTGCTCACAAATTTATATGGAAATGTTTATTGCAGAAATGCAAATTTATTCAACACAGAAAAACAGCAAAATGCAAATATTTGACAAGATGTATGAAATCGAATCATCACGAATTGAAAATAAATTACCAATGACACATACTGTTACTCAGTTTCATTTTATATCGACTTGGTAAAGAATGGAAGAACATAATGAGAAAGTGAAAATTTAAGGTATAACAGGAAAATAGCCTAATATTGAACCAGAATACGTAATTATCTGCTCTTCGCTTTGTGCGTATTGTTAAGCTTTACCTAAAAGAAGATGCGACTCGATCTTTAGGTCTGCAGAGTTGCAGAACTCACTCAAATTATTTTGAAAATTCGTATTTTTGTTTCTATTCTTATTTTCTTACTTATCCACTCTGAGAGTTCAATTATTAACGAAAAAAGACAGAAACGAGAAAAGCAGACAGAAAATGAATGAAAAAGTAAGACAGATACAGGATTGAGCTACACATCAAAAACTTTTGGAAAGCACTAAAATTCGCTCATTGCGTACAGCTAAGTGACATAATGGACGAAGGCGAGTAGCTATTCTGTCTGTCTTAGAACCTAGCCCGAACTGGATTTTCGGATGCTCCTGTTTTGTGCTAGAAACCAAATAAAGTTCTTTTTTCCCTTTTCAATATCACCCATGGTTCGCCTACGCGTTCTTTATTTTTTATTTTTTTCATTGGCTGTTTTTAGGTTTCAGGTTCACATTCATGTTGCCTCAACCGGAACTTGGCTGGTTCCCACTTATTCGATTTCTTCTATTAAAACGGAACTCACCGAAAAGAAGGACTGTAAAGATCTAAAATTCAATTCAGATAATTACAACTACAAGTTTGAACTATGTGAAGGTAAAGCTAGTTTTGAAAAATTGTATTTCAATTGTATTCTAGTAATATTTTTACCGCACTGCTTGTTTCTGGGAAGATGAGCCTCACTGCTGATAAGTCACCGTTAATTTTTTTTTTGAAGATTCACAAGAACTATTTTTGTAAATACTTCAATTAATGTATAATTTGACTAGTTTTTAGATTTAATAACAGTTGACAAATACATTGTTATTTATTGATTCTGCCCTTTAAATATGTATAATCACCCTAAAATGTACGTAGAAAGACTATATCAAATAGCAGTGAGGGTCATGGAAAAGTGGTCTAAGTCAACAACTTTGTCTTCTTATATATCCTCTAGTTTTGCTGATGGAAGCAAGCAACTTTGTGTGTGAATAGATGAATGTAAAAGAAACATTTTACTAATGGACATTTTTGCTCTGTGGGGGCCGTATATAAATTTAATTTTTGTAACTTTTTATCACCAATCTCCTTGGATATAAAAGTATTTTCATACAAATTCTTACCTTATTTGATGAAACTTTGTAATTGGAAGTATACCTATTAGCACAAGATATTGCACGATATCTCTACGACGTTGTCCGGTATTCTGAATGCCGTACAATATCGCGAAGATATCGTAACAATATTGTACAGCGTCTTGTGTTATTAGGGATATGTCTAAAAATTATAAATAGCATGTCTTTAAACATAAGCCACCTTTTGGGGACACCCTGTATATGCTATGTCATTTTTCATAACGTTAGATGTAGGGCTGTTATAATTTCCATGTACTTATACAGGACGTTTAAGTGCTAAATAAATAAACCATCAAAAAAGTGGGTAGGTAATAGTTTATTTTGCTCTGATAAAAATGCTCTAAACAAATTTTTGATTTCCAGTAATTTACGACCCC
>BGPR01048257.1:0-11594 GCA_013235015.1 Araneus ventricosus | reverse complement strand
GCCAAGTTCAAGAGCAGAGATTTTATGTTTTCTTCCCTCAAGCATTTTTCTACCGTTGCTCAAGAAAACGAAGTAGTACCCGTACATTCTTTCCAACAATCTTCATAAGCTTCAATAATTTTAACTTTCTCTTTATTCTACTGTAGTATTTACAACCTTCAGATGTAATTTTGATGGGTTTCTCGCAGCTGTATTTGTGTGTGCCCACTAATGCACAGACACATTTAAATTTTATAAATTGTAGAATAAGTGCAGGGTTTTACAGAAACGAGATGATTGAATAAAACCTTTGACAGTAAAGCCAACTGTTGGTCAGGATACATTATTGGTCAGCGCGCCTCGTTAGATTAGTCGATTTTGAAACGGGTGGTCGTGGGTTCGACACCCGATTCCACCAAAGATCCACCGTGTATGTGGGCCTGATGCTAGTTAAATTTGACGTCGATCGTCATATGCCCTACCGTAGGTGTGGTGCAGAAGTTTGAAGGAGGAAGTGCTTGCTCAAGCTTCGTCCTCGTCATCTGACCAGGGTTTGATGACGAGATCCATTAGCAAATATCCCTCGTGCAGCTTCAAAAAAAGATATCAACCTAATTGAACGAAACTAATTTAGCATATATTTGAACAGATTTTCTTTACCTTTAGTAAAGAGCCCATTATGAAAGTTAAATTTTATTTGTCTTGTATTATGGATTTTCATATTTAATCATTTCATTTAACTCTTTAACAACGAAATGGCGTTCCTAGTCGTTAAATGATAAGCATATCATCTCCTTGGCCGTCACTGTGCGGTTATATTATCTGGCTGGTCTGACTACTTCTTCATTAAATTTTGTTATTTCTTATTGCTGACAAAACATAATTCTTCAATAAAAGGAATTTTTAATTATATCAATGCATTTCAATGATAAAATGGATCAGTAATGAAGTAATGATTCTGAAACCGACTTTAGTTATCATTTACCAATACAAGTGTTCTGCAGTTTTATCAGAATAAAATAATTTATTTATTTTTAATATATTTAATGCATAGGGTGTGTTTATGAACTGTCATTCAACCAAGCACCTGAGTTCTAGATTTTGAAATCTCCCGTCTATTTACTTAAGGGATATATCTTCCGAAGCTTCGAGAACATTAAAGAAATTTAATTTTAGATATATACTGCCATTTCATGCAGTCTTAATATCAGTACTTGAATGAAGATAATCCTAAAGGACATTCAGTAATATCTTTTGTACAAATATTGTAATGCGAGACAGCGGGAATATAAACAGCTTCTCTTATCTGTTCCCTGCATATTTTCCCCAAAAAATTGGTAAATGAAATTGCATTCGTATATTTGTCATCACTGGGAATGGTGTTTATTAGAGATAGCAGTGTGTTTATGATTCGTTTATAGATATTCAGGTGTTAGGTCATTAAACTTCTAGTATTATGGATAAACTCACCAGATGTCCAGGAATAGCCGGGACAGTTCTAATTCTAACTTTTTATCCCGGATTTATCCCTACTAGGAGAAAGATGTCCCGAACATTCCAGTTTTTACAACACTTTTTATTTAATTTGAGTTGTTTCAAGTTTGTAAGTTTCAGTTTTGTAATAAATTTTTCACTCCATTCCTGATGCTTTTAAGTTTTGAAATCTTGTACACTTTTGTACTGTCGATGACAATACACTATTTCAATATCTTCAGAACTTAATTAGTAGTTATTTGCTTAATTTAATTAAATTTTGATTCCATACGTGTGGTGCCACCTATTAGTGAATTTCAGAAATAATTGATTTCCAGATTCCATTTTAATTACAACAAAGAACTATGAAATGTATTAAAAACTAAAATGTCAAAAGTAATAAAAATATATATTTTTTAAATTTATATTTTAGACTTTTTATTGTGTTTCTAAAAACATTTTTTAGTGAACATTTCAGTAATCATTCTGTTTTTTTTAAAGATTTAATTGCTTTAATTTTAAAAATCAGCTACTGAAAATTTACACATTTTCCCACTTTATATAATAGCAGAAAATATTGATATAAAAGAATTCACATTTTCAGCACACTGCTGTATTAAAGTAGTTCAGACTGTTAAGTTAAACATCGAAAGTTAAATAACTCAAAGTTAAACAGCACAAGTTTAAACTTTCGACAAAAGTGGATGTCATAAAGAGTTTGAAACTCAACAAATCGATCTCTTCATTTCTCCGCTATTTTTATCATATTTTTTAGCTGGTAACATTGTTCAAGTCTAATTAATTTTCTTCACAAACATTTTCATCCTAATCTAAATTATTTGGGCCTAAAGGAAGAATATCTTTTTTTGGAACTTTGATTAGATTACGTTAATTTATGAAGATACTTCCCTAAAAAAATCCGGTGCTTAACTCAGATATTCTTTGATGCTGTCAAAACTTTGCAGAAAAATGATATATTGAGGAACTTACTTAATAAAGTTCAATATTTTCTCATATATGCACTTATTAAATTTATTTTTTTCATAAGATAAAAATTAAATAAGCAACAACTGCTGATATTTTCTTCAATGTATTACAAATAAGCAAATGATTTAGTTGACAAATACGGTGCTGAACAAAAAAAAATCATGTTTTTGATTTCCTACAAAATATCTTTTGCTATAAATTTAAGGAAAAACTATCTTATTAAAAACGGATATAATTTGTTTAAGAAATTTTTTGTAATCGCTTATGAATTTGGGTAATGGCTTAGTATTTTGTAGTTTTAAGCTAAGACAAAATATTGCCATGGCATTTGTTTTTTCTCTTACTTCATTTTTAATTTAACGTCATAACAATTTGCCATCTTTTTAAGTTGTAGTTTGAAGCAAATTTAGATAGTTAAATCAAAAAAATAATCAGTTAGTGAAATAAAAAATCAATATTTGTATATTACTTCGAATAATGGATAGAAAATGGGTAATTCGAATGACTTGCCAGATTATTAAAAAGGGAAGAAAAGGAACTACTATATTAGATTTTATAGATTTTATATATGGAAAAAATATTCTTTACGAGAGGAAAATATTGTTTATGCAAGTCAAATTTATCAAGAACAAAACTTCAATTTTCAGGTTTCTTGTGAATGAAATTCCCAGCAAAGAAAATAAAGATTGGAATTAAGTGTACGTAGAAGAACAATATTCAGAACATGTTTTGTCAATGAATATATAAAATATGCATAATACAAGAAGATACCTAAGCTAACAAAATCCAGCGTAAGACAGAAGAAAAATATATAGATAATCCAGATAAAAACCAGAGAGTCTCATCGAATATTATATTAGTCTATTAGCATTGACTAAAGATATCTCTGACATTTATTTTAAAATGGTGTTTAAAATGGTGCTGGTTTAGTGATAAGAATTTTCTAAAACAATAACTCATCAGTTTCGTAAATACGTCTAAATAGTGCAACATTCCTTACTGAATAAACTATAATCAGATAATACAAATTAGCAGGTCACGCGAACTGTAAATGCCCATCACTTTTATAATTCTGCACAAAAAAAAAAAATCGAAATCCAGACACCTTCGAAAAATTTAGCTTGGTATTATCGAATTTTATGCTACACACAAAAAAAACTGCTAAAAGGCTTATTCAATTAAAGTTTTTTAAATCCCTAATAAAGCCCTCGACTTTTTGTAACGATTTGCAATTAACTGGCAAAAGTCATTATCTTCAATATAATGTATAAAATCCAGTTTGCAAGAATGTTTTCGATCAAAAGTTTCCTCTAACGTACATTGTTTAACAAATTACCGTGCACTTAACTTTTCATTATTAACTAATTACCTCTCAAATTTTAAGCACTTTAATATAGATCGCATAATCCTTCGCTCGAAAATTTCATTTAAAATCTGTTTTCTCATTTATCAAAGATTATTAAATCCTTTTTTTTTATTATATAAGACCCAAATCTTCCAAATTGAATTTGTATACCATGCAGTCGTTACCTTGGACTAAAGCTGAACACTTTAATAACGAATATTTATTTTCCATTAATCATGCAAATCTGAAATATAAAAATACAAAGATATTTCAGTTACTTTTCGAAATTGTTAACTTAGTTTTCTCTCATTTCACATATTAAGTTCTTGTATATCTGGCTTAAAAGTTATTGAAATTGGTTTCTCTCTATACCTCAAGCTACATCTTGGGTCATTTCTTTATAAAAGTTTTAATGTTATGGAGTGTGTTAGAAAGGAATAGGTATGGTAATTTCTTCCATGAAAGCACATGAGTGTTTTTTTTATTTTTGGTTAATGATAATAAGTATAGATAATGGCGGAAATAATTAAATTTGGCAGTCATCACTTGAAATATTCCGTTCCATTGATCTAGAAAAGAAAGGAAAAAAAATCTCTTCAAGTCGAGTGTTTTAAATAAAGAATGCTCATTTCCGTTAATCATGCAAATTTAGACTGATCAGATTAAAATGGTTCAATTTTGATAATTTAATAATATATGTTAAATAGTTTTGTTACAAACTCTGCTATGGAGTTTCTAATTTAAAGGTAGTTACAATAAGTTTTTTTTTCATTTCACACAACTTACATTATTAAATTTAAGAAGCAAATATTAAACTTTAATAAATATGTTGGAAAGGATAAAAAGAACGTTGTTAAAATATGTGCTATATTTTTTTAGATGATGATAGTCGGTTGTTACGATAATTGGTTTTCCGAAATTCATCTTTGGTATTAATTTAAAGTTAACTGCAATTCGTTCTTTCTAGGCCTCAAGTCTTTGCTTCAGGTAATATTTGATATAAATATTATGCATTAACCAGTATGTTAAAAAAAGAACACTATGGCAATTTCTTCTATGGAAATATATGCGATTTCTTTTTTTAGTAAATTATAGTCATTCTTTGTAATAACAATATTAAGCCTAAATGGCAATCATCGTGAAAGGCCATTTCACCTGGGACATTTTATCCCAGTGATCCAGTGAGAGAGAAAAAAGTGCTTTTATGTCATTAGGTTTAATAAGTGATCCCTTTTTTATTTGCTGTGACAGGGATAACATTTCATTATTACCTAGACCTCGTTATCAGCAGAAATTGGAACCAATTTTCAGGTGCAGTTTATTATGTCATAGAAAGATTTCGATAGCAAAACCAACTGAAATCGTTGTTTTTCATGGAAGTTCCTTTATATGAATTTCCTTTCTTCCTTGCTGTTTGTGTACTTTCAAAAACTTAGATGAAAAAGAAAGAAAAATTGAAAGAGAATTAATGATTTTTCCTGTTCTCTCGTTCATTCAAAGGAAAATATTTAATTTAATCACTGAAATTCATTCAGAAAATTAGCTGAAGTTGGATTTAGTAGTACAACTGTTTCTTATTTTATTGCTATTTATAAGATGGTACTTACTCTTAATATTTTTTAATTAGCAATAATAATGCTTCAGTGTTACAATGTATGTACAGAAAACTTCTTTCAATGTTGAGTCGCCGTCAAAACATGATCTAATAGCTAATATATTTCCATAAATTTGATTTATTTTCACTCACGACAAACAAGCAAATATTTACATCTAGTAGGTGAAGCTTTTTACCACTGCTCTAAAATCGACAAACTTATTCCATTGCATCCGATTATTTTTTTAAACTGCTTCTCTAAATACCTGTTATATTGTTATTCCACAAGTAAAATAGCGTTATTAAATTCAAAATTATTGATGTGTTGATTTGTTTTTGTTCTTGAATAATTTTAAAGCTCTTAAACAGATCTCGGGTAATTCTAATGAAAGTTGAAAGTTGCGAAAACCCACTGTTTATTTATCCAATAATTCTCAAGTATTTATGTAAATGTGAAAATAATCAATGTATCATGATCAATATATGTTTCCTCCTGAGGGTTTGATTACAATAAATTTATCCCCACCAAATATTTAGTTTTACAGGATGAAATATTTGGATCAAATGTTAAGTTAATCGATACATTTCTTAAGTGTATTTAAACTTTTCACCCCTAGTCTACCCATGGGCAAGACATATAACAAGACACTCGACATAACCCAACACTATTTTAAGTCAGTCAGTAAAGAATATGTGCACCAAGTTTCCAGCAGTTCGGAAGAGATGCTTGTAGAAACGTACGTACACATACAAACACATGCGCACTTTGAGTTTTATATATATGTTACGTTCAATGTAGTAAATCGGTTATTATATATAAGAACAGAATTTTTTATGGGGTTATTATGTATAATAACCGATTACTCTCATTGAACGTACAATATATATAGATTAATTAATATTATTTTAGAAACGAACAATAAAATGTAATGTTTGAAGTTATGAATCGGGAAACTAACTCTACGTCAAAATGGATGAAATGAATATAAAATGTAAAAAAATGTTCATAGAAATAGCTTAGCAAAATTCCATTTTGTTTTACAAAAGCTTTTAAACAATCACAAATATAGCTAAAGATTATCGATATGTTATCCTTAATTCGAGAAAGAAAATTCCATTTTCTTGAAGACTTTTCTTTTTCTTAAGTTCTGTAGTTTACTTTACTTTTCCATTAAATTTAACTTTTGTTTTCATTCGAAACTATCTAGTTTTAAGAAATTGAATCTGCCGCATTAAAAGAATCTTCGCTGACACTGAAAAAGACAGCATTTATTTAATATTCTGAATAGAATATCAGATTTTTTTTTATTAGTAAATGCACTCATGACCAAGGAAATGAAATCATTTTTTGCATTTGCTTTAAGTAGTTTTTAAGCGTACAATTAAATTTATTTTGTTTTAAGTTAGTTTGATTCAAAATGGGGTTGACATTTCCATTTTTAGATGCGCTTGTATCGTTTGGCGTTTACGTTGCGTTAATTTTTTTAAGACTAGCTGAATAGCTAGCTTGTATCGCAAAATTCTTTTTTTTTGCGTTTGAATTATAGTATTTAGCGGCATGATGAATTGAAATGTTTATAATAACAGAAAATATGAGAAAACATGATTTTTCGTAATAAATTTTTAAACACTTTCATTTAAAATTTTAAAGTGTAAAATTATTATTTTTGTGAAATTATAACTTTTTAGATACACTTTGTTCCCCAAAAAATACGGTAAAAAATTGAAATCATTCAGACCATAAACGTTTTAATTTGTTGAAAATAGATTTTCAATAAACTAAATATATTTATTTGAAAATATATTATGCATTTAAAATTAATATGCAAATATATTTTAAGTAAATATTCATTTATTGAAGCAAGGTTGTATACACAAAAAACAGAAAAAAAAGTTTTATTTTCAATTAATTACTTCAGCTGAGAATTTAAACGGCCATACATTTTTTTTTTTTAGTATTGCATGAAAAATCGCCGTTAAGCAAATATCTCATATTGAACATAATGGCTGTAACTAATATTAAGTAAATGCTTAGATTTTCTTTGTGACTGTTCTAGCTTAGTCTACAGCACATTTTTTTCTTTTTATGTACAGAGCACAAAATGTCCTTTGGAGGTTGGTTATATTTTAGTTTACTTCTTATGCGACGTGTTTTCACATATCTTTTATTTAATGAAAGTAGCACATATATTGGTGTTACAGGGGTTAATAGTGGTTAAAAAGTTTTCATTTCATTCATACCGATATTTTCATTCCCTACGAAGGGAGTTCTTATTTTTTAATTCATCATTTATTTTATGTATTTTCGACGAAGAAACATTTTAAAATTTTAAAATAATTCACTTTGGGGTTTGAAATTTTGTGCAGTTCCTGAAAAAAATTTGCAGGACTTGATTCAAATATCGACATTGAAAATTCGGAAGAAATTCAATAAAGATGTTTATTTATTTATTGAACATTTTACTTCATTTCATAATTTAAAAAATATTTTATTATTATACATTTTTTTTTGTTTGTGGCAGGTGCTGAAAGGATTTAATTAGATATTTCCCCATGTTTCTAGATAAAATGAGTTTTTAAACATTGAATTTCTAATTCTCTTTAAAATGTACGTACACTTACTGAAAGCATTTTGTCAAGAAGAGAAAAAAATCTCTTGAAATATTTATTCCTACTGTAAACGTCACAAGATGACAAAGCATTCTAAAAATGAATATGGTTTGGGAATGTCTGTATATAATATCAGGGTTACAGATAAAAGTCAATTATTCGTTTGTGATGAAAATAGTACTTATTGTTTAGAAAATATAGTTGGAATTTAATTATGATTTTTTGAAAGGAGTTTAAATATAATTCATTGAAAGGAATTTAATTATAATTCTTTGTTTAATTTGTTTAATGCAGTATATTAATTTTTTTATTTATTCGCATTTTACGAGTTGAATAATTTTTCTCATCTTATTTTATCATCAATATGTATTTCAACTAAATAATTCTAAGCATTTTACGAGCGTTGTACTTTAAATCTGGCTGACGATAATCTTTTTCGTTTAATTAAACCAAAACAAAACTATTTAATCGAGAATATTACGTGACTCCTTTTTTCCCTCTTCTGCATTATTTTTTATTTTACAACAATGGCTATGCTCTTGGATTAATACATACTTTGCATTAATTTATCTTTCCGAAATATGCTTCTAGAAATCTTGATTATAAAAGTTGCGTTTGGAGAGAAATAGTCATCTAACATGTCACATTTGTACCGATGAATTCCCTGTGCGATGTGATTAATTAACTAAATCCAAACTAATTAGTTAATAGAGAAAAAATTGTGTTGGATGTTTTGATGGGTTTCTGAATGATTTCTCTGGGAGTTATTAAATTCAAATCGTCGTTAATAAGTCAGCTAATTTTTCTATGGTAGGCCAGATAGGGAAATCGAATTCTAATGCAGAATTATTTCTGAAGGTTTTTTTAATACATAATCGAATATTAAAAACTAAAATACCTTAAGTGCTGATTCACGTATTAAAATAAAATGAAGATTATTTCTACAGTGATATGCAGCAAAAATACACGATCATCCTCGTTTCAACAACTTGTGTTCACAGTATTTTATTAGATAACTATCTTATACTAACTTGATTACAAAACAATATGAGTATGTTCATAACACTATGCTGAAATGCTTCATATTATTAGTATGCATAATTCTTAAGGTAAATATTTGGAAGGATTAGCATTCCTGCCTTTGATAATATGTCACAGTGAATTTCTAAACTTTCATAGAAAATATAATTATCCCCTAATGCTTTCTGAAAAATGAAACAATTTATTAATTTTCGATCAAAATATGTCCAAAAAAACCCAGTAAAATCGAACATTTATGGTATCTTTTCAATATTTCTATCATGTAATGAAATACTAAGATTTATTACACGCTTTATTTCAACCAACATAAAAATATCAGCCAAGGAAATCAAATGTTTTAAAAAGATATATTATAGTTTTTAGTCTGCAATTTTTCGACTGTACTTTTAACCAAAAGCAATAATTCCAATGAATAGTGTCATGGCTTTGGAAAAATGAATAAAATTTATTCAAATGCGGGCTAAGTTAAGCTTATGTTTTCCAGGAAGAAAATCTAGATGCATATTATTTTGCATCAGTTCCACGCAATAAAAAGGAACAGAAGAAAATCGATTTGCCTTATCTTCTTTAGTAATGCAACGTTTGAAATCCTCGACTGCAGCTATTGATCAATAGAAACACGAATGTTGATTTTGAGCAGACTAAGAAAAAAATATGGCGGAATAATAAAAGAAGCATTCGGTTGGAATTATTAGAAATTGAAGATACGTGAATCGTGGTAGTTGTTATGTGGAGCAAATAAGTCGGGGTATTCTGTTCGCATTGGAATTGATGTTACGGAAAATTTCTAGTTTTCTGAACGGTCGGGATTATTTTACTTTACCTTTGAAGAACGTGTTTTGCATTGATGCATTATTTTTATGCTTTTTCTATGTCAGAGAATTAAAGACGGGTTCTATTTCGTCCATGTTTATCACTGCTACGATATATTTCGTTTTGATGAAATTGTAGTGGACAAGCTCTTCATATAATGTTTCTAAGAATGAAAGACTGTTATAAATAATAAGAAAACAACAGTATTTTTTAAAAACAGGCTTTTATTATAATACTAAAAAGTAGGGGATTTTTTTATCAAAAATGTCAGGTCAAAACAAAATCGTAAAAGTGTAAGGTTCTAATAGATGTAATCTAAATAAGCTAGGGTCTCTGCCCCCTGCTCACTAACGCTCACCAACCCCCAGAAGGATTACACACCAGTCGTCCTAGGTTTGCCACACAAACCCTACTCGCTTCGCTCGTTGCATTGAAGCACTGCGCATCCTAGCAAAAAAACATTTGTGACCGAGTTTATGATATTTGTTTTATCGTCCGCCATAATCGCGCCAACCGTTAAAAAGCCTGCCAAAAGGGACAAAGAGTTTTAGGATTAAAAATACTATATTCTTATTTTTTATTGTGCATTTGTTTTTAAAATAAGTTCAGAACTAGAAGTTTTTAAAATGTTTAATTTACACTCTTTTTCAAAAAATGTTATTCCAACTAATTTAGTTTTTTGTCATTTCTACAGAACAAATTATTTTTCGTAAAGTTAACAGCCATTTTTAAAAAAATTCTGAATATCTTTTCTTCCAAACCTCAATAACATATGTAAGCCTGGAAAGTGAAATAACGTGATCCATCCAGAGATGCTGCCAAATCCTATAGCTAAATAACGCGTTTTTTGTTGAGCCGTACAAAAGAAGAATGTATATTGATTGGAATTTTTAATTTTTAGTGAAGCATTAGGAATTTTCTTTCTTGTCTTAATTTTCTTATAGTATTATATTTAACACGCTTCGGCGAGTTTTTTTCTCTATATTTTTAGCGAAAAATAATTTTCTACCTTTATATACACTAATAAAAGAAACATTCAAAAATTTTATTTTTATTATTTTCTACTTTTCAGTCTTTAATACCTTTCATAATTCGTTATTTTAAATATACCGAAATCTTCCAATCAATATTTTCTCAGCTTCACTGTGTGTTGGCGCTTCCTCTATAGAATCAAAATTTAATAGAAACTTATCCAGTAAGTGATAATTATATTCTGAGAATATCGAAATATCACTTTTCAAAAAGCTTCAGAACGCGAGTACCTCATGAAGTGGGCTTAAAATCAGTTGTAAAATTATATCCCTACAAACATGAAAGAATTCAAATAAAAGTGTCTAAAATTCTTATAAAATAGAGCAGGGGCATTGCTAAAAGGGGGTGGGTGGAAGAGTCGATCTTTCCTGGGCGGCAAAATCAGGCATTCTCTAAACACTTTTATTACTAAGAAGGGCAGAGGCGCTAGCGCAGTCATTGCGTACATAAAAAATAACGTAATGAATTCGTATTTTTCTCCTTTTATCGGTAAATTACCGATATGTGAAAGAAAGATTGGTGGTGGATGCGCGATTTCACAACCGACCTGCAGAGATCAAGGGCGTCAAATGATTGACGTTTTTTCCTGGAATTTATTAATTTATTTTTGAGGTTTATGAGCCCTATGTAAAATTGCTGCTACGCCACTGAAACAGACTACTAAATAGATCCTCTGGTTTACAGACTTTTAAGCTCCACTATGGCTGGTGTCTAGTTGTT